>JADRCC010345558.1:0-11241 GCA_019843855.1 Hylomyscus alleni | reverse complement strand
GAGGGGAAGAAAACAAAGTGGAGATCTGCTCTGCAGGGCAAAGTCTGAAGTGAGGACTTACACAGAGCAGGTCTGTGCTCCTTGGAATCCTTCCCAGGAAACTAATCAGAAAACTTACCCCAGCAAACTACTCTGTATAGGGGGGTGCCTACAACAATTTACTCATAGAGGTTAAGTTTAGACCTCTTAGACCTGCCCCCAGCAAGGTACTCAGTGCAGAAGGCAACTCTGAACTTTCAACAGTCATAGGGCCAAGGTTCTTAGTCTCTACAATTGTCAAGTTATGGAACTCATTTCTTCCCATAGCAGTTATGGACACTGATCAGCTTTCCTTTCATAGCTAAAATCAACTGCTGGATAAGCTTATCTGAATACCTATATCTGTATCTGACCCCCCCACTTCTAATGACTACCTTCTACTCAAACACTGCTGCAAGGTATCTCCGGCTTCTTGAATTGCTGTAGTTTTGTGTTTTCATGTACTCATAATAGTTACAAATAATAGGTACCCTCTTAGGATGGCACTTAGCACTAGCATGCTGTGATACAGGGAGCTAGCAAACAGATCTCTTTTCCATGCTGGCCAGCCAAACAGGAAAGGTTACCATCACACTATTTTTCTGTACTGGAGTAAAGCTGACAAGGATTGCAATTCTCACCTGGAGTTAGAACCACATATTGCTTGTCCCTGACAAAGCCCTTCAGGTTTGTTTTCTGTGTTCCTGCTCCTGAAGAGTTGGGGTTAGAGCTGCAGAAGGCCTGCTGTTTTTCTCTGTGACAATTTTCAGGTTTTATGAGATTGTTAATTGTCCAGTCATCTTCTTAATTCTTGATTCACTTTATTCTCTCTCTGCCTCCATCTTTCTGTCTGTTTCTCCATGTCTCTCTTTGTGCCTCTGAGTCTTTCTCTGTGTCTCTCTGTCTCCTTGTCTCTTTGTCTGTGTCTGTCTCTGTCTCTCTGTCTGTCTCTGTCTGTCTCTGTCTCTCTGTCTCTGTCTCTCTCTCTGTAATGCATTCTATCCTTTCTATCTTGACTCTTCTTATTCATTAAAGTGCTAAACTACAAGGAGGAAACTTATTATCAGCAATCTAGTCATATAACTTGAAAATCTTAATATAAATTATATATAATTATATATGTATCTATATATGTGTGTATTTATGTATGTGTTATATTTAGAAGAGTAGCTGTTTTGTAGTCACAGAGATGCACCATCAAGGTTCATTCATCCAGACCTTGCTGACTTTATTTCCTAACTCCTAGAAAAAAATCTTCAAGACCCAGATCACATTCTCTTCTTAAGCCCTGGCTCTACTGCCTGCTCAGTGTGAGGCTGAACTCTAGCGGCTGCAGTCTGAAGGGCCCCAGCTCTAGGACATCCTATGATCTGGCTGATCCATGCAAGAGTGCATCTCATCTCAACCTCTGCCCTCTCTCAACCCTGCTTCCTTCACACAGGCTAATGGCTAATAAATTTTGTACAGTCATTTTCCTAGTCTGTTCTCTTTGCAATCCCATTGTGATGGTCTAGAACTATAAGTGGAATCCTTGCTTTCTCCTGTCACTTCTCTGAACACACCAGAACTCTCTTTAGATGTCCGTTGTGGTTAGAGGATGACTTTGTTTATAAACTAGGCTTTCTATAAAATCATTTCAGCAATTTGTTCAGCTCTGGTGGATCACAAAAGGGCAGATTTTAGCTTCAAATAAATGTTCATTTCTTTCTCTAAGACAATTTGTCTGAAATACAAATTATGACATACCTTATCAATTGAAATGAGGCCTGGCTCATCTAAGACACTGGGCTGGGGAACCTCCTTCAGTTTTGTTCTCAGATGTTTTTATAACAATTTTGCAAAGTAACACTTAGAGAGCTTTTGTCTACAATATTATGTGATTTTATATATTTATTACTTCATTTTATCCAAAAAACAACTTTATGAACTTACAAAGTATTATTCTGCTATAACTAGAAAACTGAAGTTTTGCAGATGTAAGTATGTATGTTCAACAACTAAAAGTCACCTAGCTGATAAAAGTTTAATTTTAATACACATAATGGATACATGCCCCTAATAATTGTTTGCCTTTTATGTTGTTTGAAAACTCCAAAAGGTCATATATATATATAGTCAAAGAAAATAACTCCTCCTCTTCTCCTACTCCAAGGGACACACATATAAGTACATTTTATTCTGGAAATGAAAAACAACAGAGACTTCAAGAATGTAAAGTTCGAATAGAAATGCTACTTTCAAAAGATAAATGAATTTTCCGTACCGTTACCAGAGTTCCACTCTATCACAATATTTTCTTTTCTTCTATTCATGCTTATTACCAGTCAGATATTTTTAATATTCTAGTGAGATACCACAAAACTGAGAGCCTATTTGAGAAGCTGGCCACATGAGATTTCTAATACAAATTAGAATGACTTGCCAATCCAGTTGATGCTGAAATACAAAGCAATATTTCTCAAGACACTACAAATATTTCATAAGACATTGCAAAAATGAATGAGTTACACAATAGTAGTTCTGTACCATATCAGATTTAATATTTTATCAATTGCATTCCAACATAGACCATTAAATCATATGGTTTGGACATAATGTATTTGTTAATACTTTAGTATTCATTTTAAAGCAATAAACCTAAATTGATTATGGCTGTCCTATCTTATGACAGCCTTTGAAAAAAATATTGTACAAATGTATAAGAAAATATACCATAGCAAAGCTGGAACACAATTATTTCAGGTCAAATCTCAGCAAGCAAGAAAGATTTCTCTCTCTAACGTTTGGTCTATGTAGCTGTGACCTGAAGTCAGAAGGCCTCTCTGAGGAGAGGAAACTGCCCTTGATCCAGAGGCTCTGAAAAGGAAAGAGCAAAGTGATTTCCAAGTCAATTTGAAGAAAGTCAAGCTAATGCTGGACAAATTTCACAGCCGCAAAAGAGAACACAGTATAAGATGTCTCTCAATGCTCAGGCAAGTAAAACCCCAAGTTGAAACCTAAAAATAGATGCAACTTGACAGTGTCATACAAAGGTTAAAATAAATTGTTGAGACTATAAACGGGCATGATTGTTTTGTTTCATGTGTGCTGTAACATAACAGGAGTCACAGAATAATGGCTAGAAAAGAAGATCTAAGCTATGAAGGTTAAGAAACAAATCTTCTAAGACTACATGCCTTGCATTATGCAACATCCCAAATATCAACTTTCAGTTTTGCATGTAAGCAAAAAAAAATTTTTGAATCATATTTTTACAACCCCATCTCCACTAAGCAACTACTCATCCACAGCTTAGCTTTCAGTGTTACTACATTGTCTACTTTCCTCTGAAATATAAAATATGGATTCCAGCAGAAATTTAAGAACCATTATTTCTAGAATTCTGTGACAACTGCTGCAAGAATGGAATCTAAACAAGATTGCTATTTTCTTACCTGATATATGAAGTATGTGGAGCATACATGGACACAATGCAAGCAGTTATTTAATAATACAAAACTAGTGGGTTAATTTTTAAGTAGTGTGATGGTCTGAGTTTATGCCCTCAGTAAACTAAATGTAAATGGTTTAGTTTACATTCTAAACCATTACTTCATAATGTCTATGCTGAACCCTACCAGAATTTCCTTCCAGACCCCTGCTGCCCTGAACCCTGGTACCATGGTCCCTGACAGAGGCTTAGGGACACCACTTCATGATTGTGCAGAAATCCTTATGCAGTGCACAGAACTTGAGTGGACTTACAAGACATCCCTCCTCTAGATGCAAAGGTAACCTGGTTCAATAATGAGAGCAGCTTCATGTGTGATGGACAGAGGTGTGAAGAGGCAATGGTGGTGTTAAACAAAGAGGTCATCTGTGAAGAGGCTTTACTTATTTAAAGTCAGCTCAATGGGCTTAGTATGTTACAATAGCAAAGGCTCTAACTTTAGGAAAGGACAAAAAGCTAAATATCTACACTGACAGTTCTTATGCCATTGCAACTGTTCATGTTCATGGGACAGTTTACAGAAAAAGGGGACTGTTGACTGCAGAAGGAAAGATATGAAAAAATCTTGGCCCTGTTAATGGCTCTTTGACTCCCATTAAGCCTAGCCATTATTCACTGCTCAGGACATTGGAAAGAAGATGATTCAGTCACCAGAGACAATAAGCTAACAGATTGAGCAGCTAAGGGAAATAGTCTTGATAGTAGAGCCTATGTTAGCTATCACATTTCCACACCATTGGGGATCCCTGACTACCAGCTGATCCCACATATACAGCAGAGGAACTCTGAATGGATCAAGCAGCTGCCCACGACTCAGTTCCTGGATGGATGGTGGTGGTCAGTAGAAGCAAAGCTAATCCTGCCTGTTGATCTTAGGGATCGAATCCTAACCAAGATACACCAATCCACTCAAATGGACATTCAAAGAATACAAGATCTGGTTAGTTATGCATAGTTTAAGATACAAGATTCACATTCCAAAATTGATCAAAATCATGGCCAGCTACATGGCCTCCCTCCTCCTGCCTTTGAGACTGACAATAACTGGGTCCTCTATAGAGTAGAGAATTCACCCTGTCAGATGGAACTTACACTCTTTAAAATCATGTTAAAAATGACAGCCCCTATCATCCCTAACTTACAGGCAAAGTAATTACAGAATTTGAGAACTAGCAACTCTTAGAGGACCCAAAAAGCTATCCAATGGTCCCACAAGCAGGACTTGCCTAAACTTTGCCATCTGTATGAAATAGGTCTCCAACATGAACCACACCCACCACATTAAAGGTAGATAGGATTGCAGCTTGGATCCATCAGATCCATGACTGAAGAAGCATATCTACTCATGAAAGAAGAAGACCACTGATGACTGGCTAAACCCAAGACAAGAGATAGGGAAGGTTCCCAGGGCCCCTGAGGACCCAATCAGGCTCTGGCTGAAATGACAGGGCTGCTGATATTTGTCTGGACTTTCAGAATGTTGATTCTAGAAATATGAACTCTCCCCTCCCTTCTTACCCTCTTCAGCCCTGGTCTAACTAGTACCAAGAATCACCAATCATGTTTTTGAGGAGATAATGAGAATACTGTTTGATAAGGACAATGGGCTTATCAGGCATAAAAGAGAGCCCTTTACAATTACTTTGGCAGTTATGATAGGGTTGGGCCTGGCAGGAGCAGGGACTGACATATCCTCAATAGTCCTACAGAATTCTAGCTATGCCAACTTAAAAACAGCCATAGATAAGGGCAATAAAAAAACTGGAAAGAGGAATAGCCTGCTTAGGAAGATCAGTGAACTCTCTGGCAAAAGTTGTGTTACAGAATAGAAATGGGTTAGACTTGTTCTCACAGTAAGGATGACTATGTGCTGCTCTGAAAGACAAATGCTGGTTTTTTTTTTTTTTACATGAATCATTCTGGGGTGATAGGGGATTCACTGGCTAGAGTAAGAAAAAATGTGATAAATTACAGATATAGATGTATGCTGCCCAAGGATGTTTCAAATCATGGTTTAATAGTTCCCCCTGGTTGACTACCTTGATTTCTACCCTGCTCAGCCCCCTACTCATACTACTCTTGCTATCTATGTTTGGTCCCTGCATATTAAACAGAGTAACGTGGTTTATAAAAGAAGAGAGTGTAGAATTCAACTCATGGTAGTTAGATCTCAATTTATAGAACTAACACCTTAAGGATGGGAGGAATACCTTGAAAATATCTCCCTGACTCTGTTTGGACCCCATGATTGAGTCCTAAGGACCCAGAAGAAAGGGTGAATTATAAAATCCAAGTAACTCTGTTTGTGAAGAAACCTCATTTTGTGCAAGACCAGGGACTAAACTCCAGTTCCAGGAAGAAAATCACAAAGTCCACCATAGCAAACATCCTATCAAAACCTACCAACCCCTTTAGCAGCAACTAGTCAGGCTACAATAACAGATTCAAGGAGCATATAGATAACTTAAGTCATCCTGCAAAGAATAGATAACTTAATCATCCTGTTTGTCAAGTGGTTTTGTTCCCATGCCAGTTCCTACAGAGTACACCTGCAATGCAGTCTTCAAAATATTAACTTGTTAACCTGTATGGAAATTCTCCAGGTTTACAGTAACCACAATAAACACTCTGAACCCCTAGAATCGGGGCTATCACACTCACCCACTGAGATTGTGAGTGTCTGAGAGAACTTGCTCTGGAGCTCCTAATAAAGACCCTATGTATTTTGTATTGGAATTGACATACATACGTGTGGAGATAAGAACATCAAGTGTAGACACAGAAGATGGCAGCCACGTGGATGCCAAATTAAGATACTTCCTACATTCTAGTTCAATTTCTATTACACTGATAAAAAGCAACCTGACCAACTAGCAAACATGGAAAAGAAAACTATTCGATTTATTCCAAGGTACACTTCATCATCAGGGGAATTTCAAGTCAGGAACTCTAGAAGCTAATTATGTCACATTCACAGTCAAACACTAAGAGATTTGAATGCAACTCATCTTAACCAAAAGCAATGTGATGAGTAAAATCTTTATTTGATTTATAGTTCCACATACAAGAGAGGAGTCAGGCCAGGAATTTGGAGGACGGAATTGAAGCAAAAGTCATGGCAGAATATTCCTTCCTGGCTTGTTTCCCATGGCTTTCTCACCTACCTTCATGTATACCCTTTGATCACCTTTCTGGGAGTGGCACTTCCCACTGTAAGCTAGACCCTTCCAACTATATCAAACATTAAGGACATGAAAGCCAATAGGATAAAAGCATTTTCTCAGATTAGGTTTTCTCTTTTCAGATAATTCCATCTTGTGTCAAGTTAACAAACTAACCAACAAAATACCACAACTGACAATCAGGACAGTGCCACGGAAGAAATTGCCATGTTACCCTAATCTACATAATTCCTCAACTGAGACTCCCTTTTCAGATGACTGGATGTTGGAGCAAGTTGACATTAAAACCTTCACAATATTACACTTCTGAATTACAAGATGGTGATGAGTTTCTTTGTTGATGCTCTTTCATATCTAGTTCTTTGTTATAACATTCTCCACAAACTATCAAAAACACATCATGTGGACAAAGACAAATGGCAAGTAGCATGGCTATGCACAGATATGCAGCCAAGACAGTGAGAAAGCAGTAAATACAGGAAGGGCTCAAGCTAATTACTATACTGATGATCTAAGCAATTAAGCATGCTAGCATTACTTACCTAATTAGTCTACATTTGTTCCCAAATCACAAGTTTGTGTTTCTCTGGCCCATCTATTTCTCAAGGATAGATGTAATATCTTTTAGCATTAATATGCCGAACCCAGAGAGGAACCTGCCAAATATATAGATGCTGCAGGATTAGGCTGGAAATGGGAACTGAAGAACCATGCCATAGAACTCTGTTCATGACAAAGGAGAAGCACCAAGTTGAACCCAATCCATTATAACATGACTTATTCGTCAATACTATCTGCAACAATGTGAATGATACTGGTCTGAGGCACTCCTGCCATGAGAGGCCATGATTTCCTAGGGATATTGTTTTCAGTGTGGAAAAGTTACCTGTTTTAGTAGTTATTCATCCTCCATGTAACTTCTTCCCACTTGATCTCAATACTATACTGGTGGTACCAGCTATGTATACTGAACACATACTGAGGATTTACTCAAAGATAAGGAATAAGCAAGATAATGAAATTGAATATATTTTTGTAAAACAATTTTTATGAGATTTGACAGTTCTGGGAGCAAACCCAATGTTTTGCCATTTCTGGCAAGTCTTTGTGTTAAAAAGTGGAAGGCATGTATGATTAAAGATAGTGACAGACAATGAAAATGCCGCACTGTAAATTAAGTAGATATACATGTGTTCTCATACAAATCCCACAGCAAAGTTCAAGTCTAGCTACAACTACACTTAGAAAGGGAATGAAATGAAGTTCAAAAGTGCATTAAGAATAGCATCTAGAATGTTCTATGTATTATTTCCTTTTTTTTCTAATCTCCCAACCACAGAGTTGAATATCAACTTTCCCATGAACCTTCCATGAAACTGAAAGTTATAAGCAAAAGAATATCAAAGATTTTTAAAAATCCTGCAATTATATGAACTATGAAATATAGCTTTCCTGTGCTATAAGCAAAACCATATTCACTGTACATTTGAATTCAATTAGTTATAATACAACCTCTAAATTTTTCTTCCTGTCCTATAGATCTCCAGTGCCAAAATCCATGATGTCCAATACATCTGTATGATTTATCCATGATTCTTTTACATTTTTACCACATTTTTACATCAAATTCATGTGTCATAGTAGTAGTTTAGACTAGGAAAAAATAAGATTGATATCATATTTATGGCTGCTATTTATAATTATTGTTAGTTTTGTATTAAGATTTTTTTCTACCTGGACTATGTCAGTACTTTTTAAAGATGTATTTCTTTTTATTTTACCTGTATTAGTGTTTTGCTTGGATTTATGCGTGTATACTATTTGTATGCCTGGTACCTACAGAACACAAAAATAGCATCAGATCCCCTAAGACAGGAGTTAGTTACACATTAAGGTTATCAAACCTCACACCTCTGTAAGAGCAGCAATGTTTCCTAATCATTGAGCCATCTCTCCATCCCCATAATATTTTGGAAACAGAAAATACATACAAATTATCTCAATTAACAATATCCTTTTGTAATTTACCCTATCAAACTGTCATTCTTTAATATCATAAATACCTCAAACTCAGATTTTGAGATGATACTTTCATAAAGAGTCAACTGTGAGAAATGTTATCATTAATCATCAAGATTCAAACTATCAGCATGCAAAGCACTAGGCCATTGCAATGGGGTTTGAAAAATTTTATCAAAACCTTAAACCAAATAAACCTTGAGGATATAATCTGAAAAGAAAATGTATTTTGTAAGGATGAATTTTATGCATTTCCACAAGAAGTTTTAACTTGAATCTGTAATGGATTCATGTCTTGAAAGAGTGGCCACTTGGATTGTATCTTTCACTAAACTATATACATAGGAGGCACATTTGTCAGAAGTAATAAAGCTAGAGCTAGAAAACCTTCCAATAGCATGATAACATCATTAACAATAACCAAAGTGATCCCTATACTTGACCCCAGGTGCATCTAAAATCATCCTGGAGGAATGTCTCAGTGGGTAAAATGTAAAAGCCATGTGCAGTGGCATATGTCTATATGCCTATGCTTATAGAGTAAAGACAGGATGATCTTGGAGCTCACTGGGCAGTCTAGCTGAGATGATGGATTTCATATGCAATTGGAGAAGTTGTCTAAAAACCAAGAAA
This sequence comes from Hylomyscus alleni, assembly GCA_019843855.1. Taxonomy (NCBI): domain Eukaryota; kingdom Metazoa; phylum Chordata; class Mammalia; order Rodentia; family Muridae; genus Hylomyscus; species Hylomyscus alleni. Next base: position 1,899 of record JADRCC010345558.1, on the reverse strand, counting down.
GAAAAACAAAGAAACAAAGAAAGATTCCAATGAAGAAAGAAGAGAAAGATATAAAGAAAACAAAAGAAAAGAAAGGAAAGGGGAGAAAGGAAAGGGGAGAAAGGAAAGAGAAGGGAAAAGACAAGACAAGTCAAGACTGAGCAGATGAGCAGAAAGTGCTAGAAGGACAACTGCTCATATTATAGCAGTTGTTCCATATGCTTGCATAGTCTACTGGAAATGAGATAGGACAATGGGAAAATAAATATGCCTGCTCCTGGGCTAGCCCACCTAGATTTGCCTTTCTTCTAATGCCTATATGTTCTTTGAACAGTGTATAAGCATAAGTGCATGGCTCATCCATAGTTTCACTGATTTCTTCCCTGAGTACTAAAGTCATGTTGTTTAGCCTTCACTTACACTCACTTCAAATAAATTTCTGCTGCAAAGTGTATGCTTATACCTTCATACCTCAGGCTTATCCTGGTGTCCTGCTAATTGACACATCTTCTCCCTGTCTATGGAAACAGAGCCCCCACTCATTTGTGCCATACAGCAGGGAAAGCACAAGCTCAGCTCACTATTTCTCTGAATCTTACTAAGATGCCTCATCTAAGAGGGTTGTAACACAGGTGAGAGCTCAGAAAGTGTCATACATAGGGTATGATCTCTCCATCCTAACTTACAGTTGCAGACTCTGTATTATTTATTTACTAATTCCTCTTTTCTTCCCATACACCAAGTATAGATGGTATGCCCAGTTTCAATCCATATCTTCACAAAATTGCTTCCTGTATGCCAGATCTTGACCTCACAACAAATAATAAAAGACGGTTATGGATCAAATGACTTCATACTGCAGAACCATACCTTTCCTTGTGGATGAGTATACTACATGAATTTAGAGTGTGCTTCACAATCATGCTGTGAAAAATGACCACTTGTGTCCTGTGTACTGCTTTAGTTAGCGTCCTGTGGTCTTTCTGTAACCTGTTCTTTGACTCCATAAGTCTGATATGAACTTACCTATCCCTAGGAACACAATCAAACAATATACCTTCATATCATCTGGGCAAGAAACTAACACTTTGTAAAACTGCAAACATTTTATTTCCCACCCTCAATTTTTTCCTGTTTACCTGACCTATAACACCCCGGTACAGCTCTTAACCCCACCATCACAACATTTAACATTCCTATTTCAATGGTTTTTTTGCTCAATAAAATTCCACAATTATTCTAAAAGTCATACATGCTCCTGCTAAACTCCTTTGATGTTTCTCTTGTTTTATTTTCCTCCCATACTGTCTAACACATAGCTGCACAAACTGTTGAGCCACCTTTTACCTGTAATCTTCACAGTCACCCCAATAACTATAAAAAGAGAAACAGCTATGCTGACTTCTGTAACATAATGGACTGAAAGTCAGCTTCTGCCCCTCCCTCCACTCTGTGTTTTACATTCGTGATCATGGGCAAGAAATGTAAATTCTTTGCTCGACTGTTTTCAATTTCTTTTTCTCTAAGATGGACAAAATTAGTACATATCTTCAAAAGATCCAGGAAAAAAATTGATAAGCTTTTAAATGTAATGCCTGGCACTTAGCAAAGCTTGAAAGATGTTGGCTATTGTTAAAAATATTTTTCTATGCTATACAAACATAAACTTGATCCAAATGGTAAAATCAAACAATATAAAAATGTAATTATCCCTGAAATATATCAGAAATGCTAATCTGAAGTAAGTAAACACCCTTTCGTCCTAATCCTTCAGAATGATTTGGTTATCAGGATTTTGACAGTGGAACAATACCCACCAGGCAGGCTGTCTTCCACATGATGTTTTGCCTATTACTTTTATCATGAACTACAACTTAAAATAGACATCAGAAAAACCCATAATAAATTCTTCCTACTACA
>JADRCC010345478.1:384-14045 GCA_019843855.1 Hylomyscus alleni | reverse complement strand
CTCAACAGAGGAATGGATACAGAAATTGTGGTACATCTACACAATGGAGTACTACTCAACTATTAAAAACAATGAATTTATGAAATTCTTAGGGAAATGGATGGATCTGGAGAATATCATCCTGAGTGAGGTAACCCAATCACAAAAGAACACACATGGTATGCACTCTCTGATAAGTGGTTATTAGCCCAGAAGTTCGGAATACACAAAGTACAACCCACAAACCTCAAGAAACTCAAGAAAAAGGAAGATATTTCATTCCTTCTTGAAAGGGGGGAACAGAATACCCATGCAAGGAGTTGCAGAGACTAACTATGGAGCAGAGACTGAAGGAAGGGCACTCCAGCCTGATATAGCTGTCTCCTGAGAGGCTCTGACACTACCTGACTAATACAGAAGTAGAGGCTCACAGCCATCCATTGAACTGAGTACAGGGTCCCCAATGAAGGAGTTAGAGAAAGAACCAATGGAGTTGAAGGGTTTGCAGCCTCTTGGGACAAACAACAATATGGACTGACCAATGCCCTCAGAGCTCCCAGGGACTCAACCACCAACCAAGGACTATACATGGTGGGACTGATTGTTCTGGCAGCATGTGTATAGTAGAGGATTGCAAAGTCAGTCATCAATGAGAGAAGAGGCCCTTGACCCTGTGAAGGTTCTGTGCCCCAGTATAGGGGAATGACAGGGCTGATAAGTGGGAGAGGGTGGGGTGGCAGACATGGGGAGGGTGGAGGCAACAGGGGTTTGTTCTAGTTATTTTTGTTTGTTCATTAAAAACATTATCATAAAAATAAAAAATAAAATAAAAAACTCAAAATGAATCTATACTATTTTATAGAAAAAAGCAGATTAAATAAATAAAATCAAGAATTTCTGAAGTCATGTTTGCAGTTTCTGTTTATACTGACCAAAGGGGAAGATTCTGACCAAATTTTTACACCAAAGGAGAAAAGATACATTTCAGAAAGTCTTCTTCTGAAGGTGTGTGTCTTGCCTTGGATTTATCTGAATTCTTTCCTTTCTAAGCTTTCTAGAATAAGCTGTTCATCTTCTATTAAGGATAATGGAACTAATCTGCCTCACTGCCTTTGGTTCCCAAAGTACTCACAACTAAAACTTTGAGATATGCCATGAAGATGCTATGCTAAGAACTTGTATACAAAGCATCTTTCTTAATTCTTATGAAAGTCTTCCTATCCCTCTTTTACAGAAATAGAGTTTGAATCTGTGATAATAAACCTCTACTAAAGTTACAAAACTCTCAAACAGCAGCTAACTGTGATTACTTATATAACATTCACTGTATGGTGTTTCCTTTGCCACGCATGATTTACAGTATTATTTTATCTCTACAACATCTCAGTGGAAGTGCTATTAGTAACAATATTGGATAGTGGTGGAAACTAAGAAACTAAGAGATTAGGTGACTTGTCCAAGATTACTGGAATACTTAAGAGCTAGTATTTAAACCTAGGCTACCTGACTTCTCATGACTACCTTGAATATTGTTTCTTTCAGAGTAGTCAAACCCAAATAACCTTACTCCAAATCTAACCTGTATGCTTTTAACTGCCATACTTCACTTCAGCATACTAGGAACTAGTGTTTATTGGATTTTTATGGAGTGATGAAGTAAAAGGAAGACCTTCATTTTCATTATCTTATTTAATTTCCACAACAGCCCAACACTATCAATTCAGGGTTTAATCATATTAGAAAAGTCAAGAAATAATATCTGGTAAATTCACAAAATCAGACACTACCTGTGTATTATCTGTCTTCAAATGGTACATTTCTCTGTAATCATTATTTATTGTTTTATTATGTTTTTATATATTTGCATTGTGTAAAGTTTAAATCATGATAAATATGCATTTGTTTAAATAACACTTCCATATGGTGGTAAGTTCAAACTCCATTTTTCTAAGGTCTGAAGAAGTTTGACTTAGTAGGTAAAAATACTTGCTGTACAAGCATAAGGACCTGAGTTGGGATATCCTACACTCAAATAAAAAACCTTGTGTGGTGATACCTATAACCACAGCAAGGCAGAGGGAGACAGATTCTTCAGGTTTTTTGACCAGAGAGTGTAAATAATTGGTAAATTTCATGTTCAGTGAGAGACCCTGTCTCAAAAAATAAGATGGAGAGAGTAGAGGACCCCTAGTGTTTGGACTTCACCAGCTCACACATATCTATACTACATATGCGTGCACACACACACACACACACACACACACACACACACATACACACACACAGGGATATAGACTCACACACATATCATAAAATCCTTTTTTGAAGACATTTATGGAATGTAGCCATCCTAGTGTATATCAGAATAAAAGAACTTAGTTTCCTTTCTCATAATACTTCCATACCTGTTAACCATACTTTTTCTATCTATACTTTCACTATCATATACCTGTTTTAAAATCATCTGTGGCCTTTGAAATAAATCCTTGCCATATTGCCTTCCCAAGGTCTTGTACAATAAGGACTGAGATGGATGACATAGACTACTAGATATCTCTACATGATCATTTCTATTTATTATTACTACTACTACTACTACTACTACTACTACTACTACTACTACTACTACTATTGTTTTGGTTTTTCAAGACAGGCTTTCATTGTTTATTTCTGGCAGTCTCTGAACTCGCTCTGTAGACTAGGTTGGCCTTGTCAGCCCCCTTTGTGTCCCGAGTGTTGGAACTGAAAATGTGCACCACTGTCAGGCTTCTCTTATTTATTTATTTTTTAATTAATTTATTTTTCACACTCCATATTCCATTCCCGGCCACTATCCACCCTCTGACTGCTCTACATCCTACGCCTCCTCCCCACCCCTTTGTCTCCATGTGGATGCCCCCAACTGCCACCCTACTTGACCTCTAAGTTCCCTGAGGCCTCCAGTCTCTTGAGGGTTAGGTGCATCATCTCTGACTGAACACAGACCAGGAAGTCCTCTACTATATGTGTGTTATGGGTTTTATATTAGCTGGTGTGTGGTGTCTGTTTGGTGGCCTAGTGTCTGAGTGATCTCAGGGGTCCAGGTTAATTGAGACTTCTAGTCCTTCTATAGTGTCGCCCTTTTCCTCAGCTTCTTTCAGCCTTCCCTAACTCAACAACAGAAGTCAGGAGCTTCTGTCCATTGTTTGGGTGCAAATATCTGTATCTGACTCTTTCAGCTGCTTGTTGGGTCTTCTGGAATTCCATCATGCTAGGCCCCTTTTTGTGAGCACTCCATAGTCTCAGTAACAGTGTCAGGTCTTGGGACCTCCCCTTGAGCTGGATCCCACTTTGGGCTTGTTGCTGGATTGGGTGAAGGAAAAGGACTGAAGCCCTGAAGGCCAGCAGAAAGAATAGAAACAGGCAACCTCAGGAAATAGGAGGCTGGAGGAACCCTCCAGAATGCACCAGAGACTTGGGAGGTAAAAGACTCTCAGGACTCAATGGGAGGAACCTTAGATGAAATGCCTGACTGTAGGTAGAGGGAACTTATAGAGCCCAGCTCCATCAGGAAGAGAGGACATCAAATGAGGGATGGAGTTGCCATCTTATAGTCACAACTCTGACTCATAATTATTCCTGTCTGAAAGAATTACAGGGTTGTAAATGGAGAGGAGGCTGAGGAAGAGAAGGTCTGTCTTTTCTTATTTTTTAAAATAATTTGTCTTGTCTTTAAAAACATCTAGAAATAATGCTCATCTGAGATAAAGATTACATTTCCTAGACTCTAAAGTATTTTTATGTGACCACATTCAGTTAGTGACATCTGAAAACATTTTGTTTAATGCTTTGTTATGCTTTCAAATGGAAGGAGATCACTTCATTTACCCTTGTCATTGGTGAGGAAGTAGAAGTAATAAAGGGACATCATTGCTAATGTGACTACTGCATATGTTGTGATCATTATAAAAGATAAACAATATATATATATATATATATATATTTTAAAAAATAGCCATTGCTATTTTATTTTCAATCTCTCTCTCTTCCCACATCTCATCCCCCTCTCAGACAAGCATCATTTGTAGAAAACATGAAGAGTTTTGGTAACAAGGGGTATGGGACAACAGAATCTTATGACAGTTTACAATTTTGTTTTCCTTCTCTCCTTCCCTCTATCCTTCCCTCCCTTCATCCTTCCTTCTCTCCTTTTCTCTTATTCTCTCTCTTTTTCTTTTCTGAAGAACCTCTAAAGTGATTTCCACAGGGACTATATTAGTTTACATTTCCCCCAACAGTGTTTAAGGGTTTCTGTTCCCCTACATCTTCAACAATTATTTCTTTTTATTATTCTCTGTATTTATTAATATTTAAAATTTTTATTTTATGTATATGGTTGTTTTGCCTATATGTATTTTTGAGTACAACTTGCATGCCTGCTGACCACAGAGGGCAGAAGATGGCATGGATCTTCTGGAACTTGAATTACTGATGATAGTGAGCTACCTTGTACACTTATACACACTGGGAATTGAACCAGGTTCTCTAGAAGAGCATCCAATACTCTTAACCATAGTGCATTCTCTCTAGCATCTTCATGTTGTTGTTGTCATTGTCATTGTTTTTGTCAGCAATTCTTACAGAAATAAAAAGCATCATGTGCTAGAAATACCTGCATATATAAGCTGATCGTGACACTATTTAAAGTGGTAAAGTTATGGAATCTTCCTAGGTAGCCATCAACTGATGAAAGGATAAAGAAAGTATCATATATACACAATCATGCATTATCAATCCTTAAGAGAAACAAAGTATCATTTATAGGAGAATTGTGGGAAAATACCTGTTTACTTTTTCTATTGCATACAATAGCCCCCATTTCCTATCCACCTGCTACCTTTGCTGTTCACTAATAGTCCTCCTTCTAGTTTGTCTCTTTTTTCAATCTATGAGATGAAGCATATAATATTTGCCTTTCTGAATCCATCTGATTTTGTTTATATTATATGCCACATAGTTCCATAATAGATACCTTATGGCATATATTAGGTAGTCAATAAAAATATAAATAGGATTTAGGACTCAAGAGACATGGGGAACTTTCATAGTATGTACAAAATAAAGTTTAGACTATTGAACTAGGAAAGTATAGTCATAATGAATACTACTATACAATTTTTCCAGTTGTGGACAATACACATATGTCACTGATAACAACCAATCACCTCAACCCCTGTCAAAATGTGAATTGTTGCATGGGCAATAGATTCACATAGAATTACTTAAATATAGCATAGCCCTAAATGTATAGGCATATAGCTGAGTTCAACCATCTTTGAGTTGTATGCTCTTAAACAAGTAATTTGCTCTGACTCATTTTCCTATATGCAAATTAGGAATTTTCTATCATCTTCAGTGGGATATTATATTATAATGGACCAATATGTAAATGTATAGCACACTTTGTAGCATAGGAAGATAGTAAAACTGCTAACTACCATCCATAAGAGAAATGCCAGTAATGGATAATAATATCGCTCTGTCTCTGTCTTTGTCTGTCTCTGTCTCTGTCTCTCTTTCTGGGCAACATTATATGACTGAGAATATTATTATTCCAGAGCTTCTTTATAACCATATTACCAGTCATTTTAATTCATTATCCTGTGACATGCTTTCCAAAATATTCCTATTCTCTTACTACTTTAATAAATGCTTCTTACCTGCATAAATGTGGGATAATCTTGCATACAGCAAAGAGACAAGAATTTGTAGATTCTGCCTATTGAATGCTAATAGTTTCCTGAGTCATTGACAATCCCTAATGTACCCCTGCAAAAATTTTCATAGATATACTGGGCCTGTTATTCTTCAAGTTAAGAAGTATCATTCTAACCATGTAGAATTCCTGTGGAGTGAGAACATTCCATTGTTTTGTGATGTGGGAGCTTCTGAAATAATTGTCTAATGTAATAATTAGCTTCGTAATATTTAATATAGCAAATCTCTTAAATTTTATATTTGAAGTTCTAAGGAGAAATAATACTATTGGCTCAGCTGAATCTGTTGTGAACAGATACTTATAAATTTTTGTGATAGTTCTTGGTATATTTAACTTTTGGAAAATAATTGTGATGACTCATTCAGTTTTGATTTCAACTTCTTGTATTTTGCTTCTGTCAACCAGTGTACTTGATATTCTTTCAGTCTGTCAGCTGGATTTCCAATCTATCTTCTTTTTATGTCTTTATAGAGTTTACTGACTATCATGTTGTTTGAAATCATTGGAGGACAAATATCAACCACTTTAGTCCTTTTTCCAATTTGACATTGAACTAGTCATAAATCAGTTGAGGTTAAGGTTTTTTGAGAATCTTATATATGAGTACTGTATTTATATCATTTGCTGTCCTATTTCTCCCTCCAACACTTTGGTTTCCTCATGCCAAGATGGATGGGATAAATCAAGTCTCACAAGGCCCAGCTACTAGAAGAGTTACAGTTAATGTCTGCTGAGAGAGATAAAATCAATTTGCTCTAAGGAATGAGGCATCCCATACATAATCCAATCCCAAACAGTCATCCTTATATATTTATGCCTAGAACTAACATTGAAAGGACAGAGAAAGTTACATGCATGTATACATATAGATGAGAATAATACTGAATATAGTTATGAATTTTAGAAGAGGGCATCAAAGATGGCATGTCAACGGGTGTTGTCATTTTTTCAGATCTTGTTTAGTTTACTATATTGTTGATATTACATAGGTACAGCTTCCATTTCATATGAAGAAGACACTACCCCACAGCTGATGCTATGGTCCTCTGGCTTTTATAGTATTTCTATTTCCTCTTTCCATGACGTTTTGTCTAGGGGTTATATTATAGATGTATGTCTTAGTTTAGGAACCCTATGGTGAAATGTTCTCTGCATTTTGATTAGATGTGGCTTTCTGTACTGGTCTGTTGCTGCAAAAATTCTTTGATGAGGAGTGGGAGATATACTTATTTCTCAGGATAAGGATAAGTATTTAGAATAAAGTTAGGAATTATGTAGGGTTAGCAAAATGGCAGTAGTAAGTTATCTTGGAGCTGTTAGCATTTTCAGTTACAAGAAATGAGAAAAGTTTAAAGTATAAGAGAATTTTCTTGTAATAGGGAATGTTGTACCAAATTAGATGATTTGGTACAATCAGCTCTACTTCAGATATAAGTGCTACTATTGAAGTTTTGGAATATCTTGCCATTCTAATCATTGTTGTAGTTTGTAGGCATCACCATTGGTTAGGAGTATTAACCATTTTTCTTGGCAGCTTTCATAATATCTTTGGATATTAGGAAAGCTAGTCCTCAGAGAGAAAAATTCCAGGTTAGTTTCAGCTATATTCCTTTAAGTCATGTGTCTGAATGTGTGGTATCTTCAGCAATAGGATATGAAATTTAATTTATAGGAAGTAACCAGGGACAATGTAAATAGCCTATATTTATTGTTTTACACATCTCTTGGACTCCTCTGACTAAAGAAAGGGAATTTTTCATGTTATTAGATAGTCTATGGCTTTGGGGGAAGACAATTATCATCCCAGCTAGCATAACTTCATTAAATATATTAAATATTTAAATACATAAATAAATACTTAATATATATTTAAATAAACATAGAATAATATGATTCCCTATAGCTTTTAAACATCCAAATGACTATTTAGCTCTCCTCTCTTTTTTCCTATTGCTTTCCTGTCAAGTAAACCTTCTCCCTTAATAGCATCCACATCTAACTAATCTGCCTTCTAGACCTCCTTTTCTGTCACCTTTGTGATCCCTTTTATTTATTTTTTGATGTAATTTTTATTAGATGTTTTCTTATTTACAATATCTCCTTTCCCAGGTTACCCTCCAAAAATAAATAAATAAATAAATAAATAAAATAAGAAGAAAAAAATAAAAAAAACTAAAACAATCCCCATTCCCTCCCCCTCCCCCTGCTCACCACCCCACCCGCTCCTCCTTATTGTCCCTGGCATTCCCCTACAATGGGGCATAGAACCTTCACAGGGCCAAGTTCCTCTCCTTCCACTGATGACCGGTTCGGCCATCCTCTGCTATATGTATGCTGCTGGAGCCATGAGTCCTCCCATGTGTACTCTTTGGTTGGAATTTTAGTCTCTGGGAGTTCTGAGGGTACTAGTTCATATTGTTGTTCATCCTAATGGGTTACTAACCCTTCAGTTTCTTGGGTCCTTTCTCTAGCTACCTCACTGGGGACCCCTGTACTCAGTCCAATGTACTTGTATATTAGTCGGGCACTGTCAGAGCCTCTCAGGAGACAGCTATCTCAGGCTCCTGTCATTCAGCACTTGTTGGCATCCACAATAATGTCGAGATTTGATGACTGAATATGGGAAAGATTCCCAGGTGGAACAGTCTCTGAATTGTCCTTCCTTTACTCTCTGCTCCACAGTTAGCCTCTACAACTCCTTCCATGGGTATTTTGTTCCCCCTTTTAAGAAGGAACTAAGTATCCTCACTTTGTTCTTCCTAGTTCTTGAGTTTCAGAACACCAATAGCTTATGCTCTAAGATCAAGAATTGACAAATGGGACCTCATAAAATTGCAAAGCTTCTGTAAGGCAAAAGACACTGTCAATAGGACAAAAATGACAAACAACAAATTGGGAAAAGATCTTTACCAATCCTATATCTGATAGAGGGCTAATATCCAATATACACAAAGAACTCCAGAAGTTAGACTCCAGAAAACCAAATAACCCCATTAAAAATGGGGTACAGAGCTAAACAAAGAATTCTCAACTGATGAATACCAAATGGCTGAGAAGCACCTAAAGAAATGTTCAACATCGTTAGTCATCAGGGAAATGCAAATCAAAACAACTCTGAGATTCCACCTCACACCAGTCAGATTGGCTAGAATAAAAAACTCAGGTGACAGCAGATGTTGGAGAGGTTGTGGAGAAAGAGGAACACTCCTACATTGCTGGTGGGATTGCAAGCTGGTACAACCACTCTGGACATCAGTTTGGCCGTTCCTCCAGAAATTGGACATGTGACCCCTTTTTACTTTCCCAGTATCTGGAGTGACTCCAGGCTGAATACTCACATCTAAATGATAGAGCTAGGATCCACTAATATGTGAGAGTACCTGTGGTATTTTATTTTTCTGGGTCTGGGTTACCTTACTCATTGTAATGATTTCTACTTCCATACATTTACTTGTAAATATCACAATTTCACTCTTTTTTTCCCAGCTGAATAGAGATTTTTATCTAATTACATTGCTATCCAGAAAACCCACGTTGCTTTATCTTGGTCATAATGATACCATGAAATTTCTCTTACAATCAAGAATGACTTGGCCAATTTTTTTTTTCCTGATCTAACACTTAAAAGTACTTTGCAACTTTCAAAGACAACTATTTTCTATAAGGCTCTTAATTTTATAGACTAGTTCTATAAACAATTATAAATAACCTTGATAAGTGATTTAGAGTTTCTATATTTTTCACTTATTTATTTATATTATTTATTTGTTTCTTCATGTTTCATCCCGGTTGCAGCTCCCCTTTCCTCCCAGTTCCACCCTCACAAAACCCTCCCCTATTATTCCCTCTCCTTCTCCTCAGAGAAGGGGAAGTCCCCTTTGGGTACCACCCAACTGTGGGACATTGAGTTGCAACAGTGATTTATTGCTTACAGCACTTAACAATATAAAGATATATCTTACATACTCGATCATACTTCAGTTCAGTACTAATATTAGACACAATACTTCATTGGACTCTAAGAAAAGTTATAATCAACTCCATCAATGTCTATTTGCTCAGTGAAACTAGAAATCCCTTTAGTAGGAAAACTACCTCATAAAAGAAAAGAAATACAATAAAGTTTTTCATTTTCAACCATTGTTAGGAAAAGGACACAGCATACTGCTTTAATTGTTGTATTTCTGTTTTGTTTAATGGGGACTGATTTTGGTAAAAGAAGAGGGAGAAAAGCTGAGCCTTTTATTCCTTTATTAGGGGAAAGGTTGATTTCAGAAGGGATGCATATAGGGAAAGCAATAGCAAAGGCAGGCTTAACTGGTATTGTAAATACTTTCTGCACTTGGCAGTAAGATATAGGTCATCTGCTTTTTGCTGCTTTTTCACTGAGCTTTGAAATTATGACCTATTAGTATTATTGGAGAATGGAAACAAGTGCATTTCACTGTGTTCAACATTCCCATTATCGGAGTTAGCCAACCAGCTATCTGATTCTGGCATGTGTTGAAGCCAGGGGGCCCTTTGTGTGCTGCTTAGGGTAGGCAACAAGAGGGTAGTGTGAGTACTGGAGGGAGATGGGAGCTCAAAGCAGTGAAGAGCTCCAGAATAAAAGCAAAGGAGTTGTTGAAGACACAGATTCTCTAATTAGCAATTCAAGGGTGTTGCCCAGGGCATGACTATCCATATGGCTAGAACCTGCACCCCTCCTCACATTCACACACAGATCAAACCTTGCAAGTTCCCTCCAGAGGCAGCTCTGTCTCTCCATTTTTCTCTAGTTTGCATTTCTGCTTTTTCAGCAGAAAGCATTTTTCACAAATGCTTTCTTGGCAATCTGGTTTTTGCATACTTCTCTCTAAAGCCTGGACATTGATAAATTTGGCTGTACTCCTTGTGGCACTGTCAAGCATTATAGAATCTGCCTGTGTGTCTATTTCCTTCTTTGTTTTACATCTTGCAGTTTTGAACTGAGGTCAGTCAGCAGGTTGAGTGATGAAAAGGGTTGTTCTATTCTTGCCCTGTGCTTAAGGGAGTATACATTAGATCCTACTGCTTTTAGTGTGCTGCTTCTTTGCTAAGGCCTTCAGCAGCCTCCACAGACTCAGCTGCCCTGCTTGTTGTGACTGAATTATGGTGTCTGACTAAAACAACTATGACTGATCAAGGAAATAATGTGAACTAACGGTAAGCTAGATCTGGAACTCAAACCTTCAATGGTTAATGTGACACCATCCATCTGAAAACCTTCATAGGAGTGTTTCTGATGGTTTCAGGGCTGGAACCATCTCATTTGACTCATGAAGCTACTACCATCCCCAGTACTTAGGAGTCAAGGAAGACTGATAACAGAAATGACTGTGAGGATAATTTATTAAGGCAAGGGTAATATATTGACTTGAGAGCATCTGATGCTTAGGTATTTTTCTCTCATTGATATCCTTAACACAAAGGATGTCCAGCTAAATTTCAATTCACTATCATTTGCTTTCAGTTCCTTCTATCTTCATTATGTATTATTTGCCCTCATGGCTGCTTATGTACAATCATTTAAGATTTCTGCTGAATTTTCTGAGTTTCACTTACTGTTGTCCACTTCCATGTTAGTACCTTAAGTTCAGAAAGCCTTCCTATTTCTTATAGTTCAAGCAGAATCCTAGACAACACTCAGCTTAATCTACTTGTCCATATCTGTTTTCAGGGGACAGGAGGAATCATGGATCCATATGTTTATATTATGAATGTTAACAATGGATTCTTAGAGGCAATAATTTACCAGAAAGCATCTAAACTACTTAAAGTGTTTGAGAAAAAGTATGCATTATATTGTGTTTACCATACCACTTTAAATTGGGTGGTCAGAAGTTAGGATTTGTGAATAAGCATTTTAATAAAATTCTTAAATTACTATGAAGTACTAAGTATTGAAAATATCTTTTTCCAAACATAATGGATATATCTATATCACAGCTCCTTCATCTATGGTTCAGGAACATTGTGGAAGATGGGACAGAAAGATTGTGAGTCAGAATACCAGAAAGTTTGCTGTGAAACTGTCTTTCTTAGAAATGCCTGAATCAACAAGATGAGAATTATGTCAATATCAATGGACATGAAAAGGGGAAATTTTGCAGGGTCCCATCCCTGGATAAAGATCTATAGGAAACTAATGACTGCTAGGAGAAAAAGAATTAACTTTTCCCAGGAAACACATCCTTATAGATTTTCAATGTAGAGTAGTCATCCTTGAAACCAAATGCACACAAACTAGAAAAGTGAACTCCATGGGAGAAATATGTATATTAATCATAATAAAAGAAATATAAGTTATCAATTTGAGAGTAAGTGGGTATGGGAAGATTGGGAGAAAGCATGTCTGGGAGGTACTGGAGAGAGGAAAGAGAAGTGGGAAAGTGATGTGTAATTCTATTTCAATTCAAATACATAAGCGATATTTTAAAAAGGAAAATGAGTTTTGTAGTGCTTAGAATGAAAACACTTTGCAGGTGTACAAACACGAAATGAGGAACAATCATCACTGTTGATTAATTGAAACAGGTTTGCCTTTAAAATTGTATTTGCATGTGTGACATTGTTGTTCCTGTTCTCTACATCAACAAATGTATTCCATCTATCATAATTTTGCTCAAAGTCTAGATTTATCTTCCAAGAGCTTTTGGGTGCCTCTTTTGTATGCTGGAAATAATACCTGTGCCTAAACACATGGCAGAAAGCACTGAATCTCATCATAAATGGGATCTCAGGGTTAAAGTGATGCCTTATCAGTTAGGAGCACTTCCTGTTTATCAACAAAACCTGAATTTAGTTACCACCACCCTTGGCAGGCATCTCACAATCAACTATAACACTAATTCCAGGAGATATACTTCCTTCTTCTGGCATCCATGGGCACCTGCACACATGTAAAACACACATACACACATTCAAATAAAAGCATATAAATGAATATATTAATATATTAAAAATCAGCTTAATGATTTGAAATCAGCTTAATGATTTCTTCAAGCTATCACTTGAAGAAATATTTTCTATCTAGCAGTCTTTTTCTCCTCTCTGGAGTGATTCATGCTGCATGAGTATCCTGAAAAGTGAGATAGAAAGAAGAAAACAAGAGTAGGTTATAAAGACATTTCCCTTTGGGCACAGGGTAATCTTTTCACTCGAGAAGTTGTATTCAAACTCAGGTATCTAGATTCAATTCACTAAAAAGATACCTAGTAAATAAAAATATGACTTAAATTTTGCTCTGAGGCTGGTGGAGGGATATTTCTGACTGTTCTCAACTGGTATGATAACTTATTCATACTCATGTTCATGCAGTAGATTCTCTGCTTTCAAAGAAGCCAAGCCCATCTAAGCAATGCATCACTGCTCTTCTCACTGTAAGCTGAAGAGCTTATTGCTCTCATTGTGAACTGCAGAGCTCATTGTTCTAGCTGTAAGCTGCATAGGTTCTTGGTGGCCAACCTGCTGTGGCTTATGCAAAGGTGATCGATCAATGACACACCTTGGTTCACTGTATGTTGTAAATCTGGGGACATGCATTTATCTTTTTATGCATTGCACATCAAACCAATCATTGAGTATGAATTTGTGAAAAATATCATCCTACCCCACAATATTGATCTTTGAGCAAGGGAATAGAACCAAAGGTTTCTATGGTTCACACAAAGGATGAAGCAGTCACATAGACCTGTCAAATATCAAGTAGAAAACATTTATAAGGTATTTTCCCTATGACAAATACACCTACCTGCCTCTACATAAAACAATATTATTTAAGGTATAAAAATGTAACATCAAGTAGAAATGCTTTCTTGATTTTTACCTATTGAGTTTAAAAAGCATAAATTCATAACAAAGTTTATACAAACATATGGCAAATATCACCTTCATTAGCTTTTTA
>JADRCC010345081.1:0-17478 GCA_019843855.1 Hylomyscus alleni | reverse complement strand
CCTGCGCTGGATGCGTCTGCGCAGAGAAAGTGATACACAGTACATCATCAGGGAGGCTTGCTACCTACAGTGCTGGAAAAGCCAAGTGTGTTTCAGGCTTCCTGGAAACAGGCAGAACCACAGGACCGAGTTGGGTGATTTAAGGTAAAGAACAGTTTCCAAGAGCAGCAAATCTTTGCAAGTCACTATTTTTCCTCCCACTCTTAAAAAAAAAAAAAAAAAAGCACAGAAGGGGAACATTTGCTGTTTTTTAGTGCTGAGAGCCGTCACATCTGCCCCTTGCCATTTGGAAACTGACAATGCTGATTGGTAGCCACCACTAATCACTTAGCCTCCATCACACCAAGAGAGAATCCATTACATGCAGAAGGAGCACTGAGCTGCTTTAGCTCAATATTTCAGCTCCACACCTCTGACATTGGCCCTGTGGATGCTAAAAACATTGGATGCAGCCAGACAGCGAAGTCACCGTGGGGTCCACTCTGGAGACTTCCTATAGCCTTTCTTCTGAGACATAAGTCTTTACTCACAGTATCCTCTGTCAAAAGAGGCATCTTGTAAGTGACTATTTTCTCAGTGACCTGCATGACTTCCCTAAACCATAGGTGGTGATCTATTGCCAGAGAGAGGCGGGGGTGGAGAGAGAGAGCACTCGAGCTAGCTAGCTCCCCTCGGGCAAAAACCACAGTTTATTTCAATGGTAACCTGAAGCTGTTCTTTGAATGAGTCAGCCTTTAACAGTAAGCTGATCTGCTCACAGTTATTTCCAAATAGATCTGAATCCATACCCTACCTTCCCCTGGCCAGTGCCCTTAGTACCTGCCAGCAGGCAAAGCGGCATGAGCACGGTGACAGGAGATCTCCATTCAGGCTTCTGAGGGGAAATCTCCATTCATGTTTCTGCCACAGCATCCTTCACTGACCAGGTGCCAGGGTAAATAATGAATGGAATAAAGGGTTCAAAGTTCAGTCAGGTTTTTCTCATAGACTCAAGGTTCTTTTCTCTAAGATTTACCTAATTGTATCTTTAAATTTTATGTATGTGTGTATATGTGTGTGTGCATGAATGAGTATGGATATATGTACATGAGTGCAAATACCTGGGAAGGCCACAGAAGGGCATTAGAGCCACTGGAGCTGGAGTTACAGGCAGTTGTGAGCCCATTCAACATGGGTGCTGGGAGCTGAACTCACCACCACTGAGCCATCTCTCCAGCTCTCAACCTGTTTCTATTAACTTCTACTCATGCTAATAATTCTGAGGCACTAGGAACTGAACCTCAGGCCTCTCACAGAGGAGTTCCTCAAGATTTAGATGCTGGGGAATCTGTGGGCATTGGGAACTTTAGTATGAAACTCTCGACCAAGGCTCTTAAACAAGCCGAGGACACAGTCATCCTGCTGCCTGCTGCTCTGCAATTGGAAAACAGCCTCTACCCTGGCCCTGATACCCTGACTCCTACAGTTAGAAGAGACAGGAGAAGGGAGGGGTGATCTTAAATCAATTATCTAAGATTTGGTTTATTAGCTAGAAATAAAACAAAGTAAACCCAAAGAGAATAAGTTAATGAAATAGATAAAATTAATAGACAGTTTAAAAATAGAGAAAATGAGGCAGGAGGGGCAGTTTGGAGAGGTGGCTTACTATCCTGATAAAATATCAGGGTTCAATTCCCAGCATATACACAGCAGCTCACAATTATTTGTAATTCCAGTTTCTGGGATCCAATGTCTTCCTTCTTCTGGTCTCTGTGGACACCAGGCACACACAGAGTCCACTACATACATGCAGACAAAACACTCATACAAATAAAATAAAATCTCTTTAAAAAATAGAGAAAATACAAAAAGAAAATATTAAAGTCTAAAGGAAGTCAGATTCCTTCTTAATTCTAGCAGCAGCAGACTAACAAAAATCATTTTTTAAAAAAACTAGCTATGCTAATAAAAGGTAATACAGATTACGAATATTAAGAACAAAGGGCTGTAAACTGATAAAAAAAAGATTAGAAGAACTTTATTCATGGCAATAAATCACTCATTACAGGTGAAATGGACAATTTCATGAGAACTGCAACTTATTAAAACTTATGCAAGAGAACATAAGCCCAGAACTAGAATACCCAAACCTTAACGAGACTTTCCAAGCTGCTTCTTCCAAGTAAATTCACGTCCCAGATAGCTTTGTTAACATATTCTATCAAACTTTTAACAATAACAAAAAACATGTATTAGTTTTACATAAACTCTTCCAGAAAGTAGATGCTTTATTAACATTTCATGAAGCCAACATGTTTATGAGGCCAGCATGTCTCTAATATCAGCACTAGGGAGAAACAATTGTGTTATTCTAACAGTGTGACCTTCAGAGGGAAGTGCCAGGAACACGCCGTGCCCACAGTTACATGTGCCTTTTAAGAAGCTCTGAGCAGAGGGAAAGAACAAAGTTACAGTGGAGGAGTCATCCATTAAACGGGAGCACAACTCAATGCCCAAAGAAAAACTCACACCTAAGGACATAGCAAATGCTCTAAAACAGCTGGAGTGGAATAGGACTGGGTCTTAGGAATGGGAGTTGGGGAGGCAAACTGAGGCATGGTTCAGTGCCTGTAAGGAGACTCTGGGCTGACAGATGGGAGAGGACACTGTTAAGATGCATTTAGATACAGGCACAGTGTCAAAGGCACTAGGCCTTGCTTAGTAGAAGGCCCAGTGTACAACTTGCTTTACATAAATTACAAATAAATATGTATCCAAGTAGATGCTGAGGATAGAGCTCAGTTGGCAGCGTGCTTACTTAGCATGTATGAAGCCCTGGTTGCTTCCTCAGCACCACATAAACCTAGAGTGGTGATACACACCTGCAATGCCAGCACTGAATGGAGTAAGAGCATCAGGAGTTCAAAGTCATCCTAGGCTACATAGTAAGTGAAAGTCCAGCCTGGGCTACATGAGACTTTTCTTTTAAAAAAAATAAAAAGTGTAGCTGGGCAAGGATGGCACACCTTTTTGCACTCAGGAGACAAAGGCAGGCAGATCTCTGGGTTGAAGGCCAACCTGGTCTACAGAGCTAGCTCCAGGACAGCCAAGGCTACCCAGAGAAACCCTGTCTCAGAAAACTAAAAACAGTAATTAAATAAATAACAATGTTTAAAACTGACAAGTGTGTATTGTCAAGAGGGGTTGAGGCAGAGCTCAAAAGTACCAGGGCTAGCATGCATCCAGTCATCCATGGGAAGAGGGGAAGGAAGAAGGCAATGCAGAGGAGAGACAGAGAGACGAGGAGGAGGACAGAGTGTGTGCAGTTCCAGAAAGCTCTTTGACACTTATGCCATTTCCAAACAGGATGACATATTCTGGTAGGTGCAGAATGTAAGCTGTAATGATGCTTCTTGACGTGTTTCAAAGAAAAGTTCATTGGAAACAGGAATTTGATTATTTGAGTTCTATCTATGGGCATCTTAATAGGAATTTGACAGGTTAGTTAGAATTGAGATATTTTCCATTCAAAAGCTCTTTGCCACTGAAAGTGAGTCTCCGAGTCTTGAACAAAGATTGAGTGGAATGGCTCACACTTGTCGGCATTCCATCAAGCATATCCAGAAGGAAGAGGCCTGACCATTGAATGATCCTTTCATGTTTAAATCCTAGCAAGGGCAACAAGGGGCAGGGTTCCAGACCCACCATTTAGTGTGTGAGTTACATATGACTTTAGATGAGGGTCTCAGAGAGCTTCAGGTTGGTGTCTAACCACTAGAAAGAATGTCATAAAACACATCTACATCCCTGCTGATACAGTGACAGCCGTCAGCGCTGTGCCACTGATGAAAGAGAAACTTATGAAATTGCTTCTGGTCTCATCGTGGAACAACAGCCAGCATTATTAATTGAGGGGGGGTCTTCCAAGATGCCTGGCAGATATCTGAAAGCCTCAATAGTACTATACCCTGAACACTCTGGGTTTCCCCCACACCTACACACCTATGATACAGCCTAATTTCCAAATTAGTCATAGTAAGAGATTAACCATAACTATTAGTTATAAAACAGGATAATTACCACAGTCTGCAATCAGAGTTATTTAAAATTTGTGAATTGTTCATTTCTAGAGTTTCCTATTTGAGGGTTTGCCATGGTAACAGAAACAAGAAGGCAAAACTGTAGCTAGGCATGGGCTCTGTTCATACAGGGCAACAAACAGCTGAACCAGGAGCTGTTCAATAGGCCAGCTCCTAGTGAAGCAAACTGTGTTTTTAATTGTTTAGTAGTTGTCTGAACACTACTCCTGACAGTGAGGAGTACCCAAGCAGGATCTCTGTAAGACAACAGAGAGATGGCCCTGACATGAAGGGGCCTAAATTCTTAACCGCTAAACACACTCAGCACACACTTGTGAACTTCACTGCAGAGTTCCTCAAGATTTAGATGCTGGTCAATCTGTGGGCATTGGGGACTTTAGTATGAAACTCTTGACCAAGGCTGTAAAAAAGCCAAGGATACAGTCACCCTGCTGCCTGATGCTCTGTAATTGTGAAATGGGCCATAGGGGGCAGAGCCGAGTAGGACGAGAAGTATCATTTAATCAAATCTAGAAGCATTTGGCTTCTGGTTGTGCTGGGGCAACGTGTGTGCATGTCGAGAGTGTCTGGGGCAGGTTCCCAGCTCATATATAGGGATCCTGGGCATAATTTTACGTCCTAGAACAAGGTAGAATTGAGGAGCAGACCCGGGCTATTAACGGCCTTTGGCATAAGGAATAGCCTTTGGCACACTGCCATCTAGTGGCCACAAAGGAAAACTCACAACACAAAAAGGAAGCTTGAGCATTCTAGGTCCTCTCTGAAGGGCAGGGTGCCTGTTTTAATAAATAAATCCTCTGCTACTCCTTGTCTCGGAATAGGACAACAGCATCTGTCCCCAAACTGGTTTTAAAGATAAAAATTCGTCCCGTGCAAAGCTACGCCTGCATCTAGTGATGAGCTGAAGCTCACAGCCATCCCATCCCAAACCTGATTGTATATCTGTCCTAGAGAGACTGAGGCAAGAAGACTAGGCCTTCAAGACCAGCCTGGGCTGCACAGAAGACAGACTCTACATCAAAGAACAAATAAAATAATTTGAAACTAAATACCTACTGCTCTTTAGAAATAATCCAACCTGTCTCTCCAGGCTCTTCTGGGTACACTGGCAGGCAAAGCCAGACTCCTATTAAAAGTGCAGAGGCCACCAAAGTAAGAGACTTAACATCTTTTGCTTTGTATGTATATGTATGTGTGTAGACAGGTCCATGTGTGTGGGGGTGCGTGGGGTACAGATGCATGTGTGGGGCATGTTTTTGAACAAGTGCTGTGTGTACATATGCATGTCCTCTGGAGACCAGAGGACAACTGCTGTCATTCCCATCTGCCTGGGTGACAAGCCTTTTGTTTCTGTTTGTGAACTCATTCAGGGACTTGTGATGTCTCATTTTGGGTTTCTTGAAAAGGCACTCTCCATGTGTCTAGATGTTGGGCCTGAGGAGAGTGAGCAGCAGGTGTCTCATCTCCATCCTGGTGAATCACAGCCTCTGCCATAACTGCCTTCTGTCTCCAACACAGGACCCTCCTTACATTCCTGGTCACATCCTGGAGAAATGTGTACTGTTCCTGCTCCTTGTATGGAACAGAAGGGGCAAGATGCCTGTCTTTCTTCAACACTTGATGCCAGCTGGGTTCCTTGGGTCTGTCTGTATCCCCGAGTTACCTGGGCTTCTAAACAGTATGGATGTTCTTCATACCATCAGGGAAAGAGCAGTCTTTCCCAAGGCAATGTTGGGAAGAGATTGAAGCTGAACCCTCAAAGCTTCCCCCACATCCTCCCAGCTACCCGATGCTCAGATGGCCTACAGAGTCTCGTCGCTGTGCTGTGAGTGCACAGCTCCTGTAGACTGCTGCAGACAGAGTCTTCCCACTGTGTCATGAGTTCCTAGCTCCTATGGACAGCTGCAGGCAGAAGGGCATGTCTGTTGAAAGACTCCAGGGCAAGTTCAGAAGAAACAAATGTCCTAAAGGCTGTTACTAAATGTGTTTTAATCAAGAAAAAAAAATGAGACCCTTGGTATCTCTCCACAATCTAGAGCTGAGGACCCAAGGATGGAGACTGGATACAAGGGTGTCTATAGTGATCCACATCTCTTTAAATGTATCTCCTCACACCGGGGAAACGGAGGGAGGGCCTCTGAATTCAGCATTGTACAGAAAATGAATTCCAATTCACTTTTTATCAAGTACTTGTTTGTTTATTTATGTATGTAGTATGGTACAGTGTGTGTATGTGTGCGCAGACACTAGAGAAAAAAACCTCAGACATGTGATAGTTTGAATGAGCATGGCTCCCATAGGCTCATATGCTTGAATGCCTGGTCCCCAGTTGGTGAACCTACATAACCAGAGCCAACGATTGTGTGTAGATGCTCACGTGTGTGTGTACATTAGATTGTGCTTTATTGAGTTTTCATTTCCAGCTTTTCTGAGTCTTCACTCCTAGTCTCAATTACTCTGTTGAATTTCTTAGCCACATTGCTGGCTTTCTTATTCAGATTTCACGTCGACTTCTTGTCATCTGCTCATTTATCTGAGTAACTTTTTTCTAGGATTTTGGTATCTCACTGAGAAGTCATGTCCTTTTGGAGGAGTCATACTGCCTGCATTTTCATATTTCTTATTTTCTGTTTTGCAATTGTTTTGTGATGGATATGTGTTTCAGGGGTCTCCTCACTTTCTTCCCCACTATTTACTTTACGAGGTCATTTGAAGGACAGGCTTCTCTTCAGTTTATGAGCCTTCCTACCACTTAGGAGGGAGACATGACTGCAGTATTAAAAACTACAATTTGGGAACAATCAGAGTATTAAAATGTAATAAAAAGGCAACCAACAGCATTAGCTACTCCTCAATAAGGTCAGAAAGAAAGAGCCAAGATACTAAGCAGGATAGGCTTGACTCTAAAAGTTAATAAAGGTTGTAACTATTAAGCTGTAAAATAAGAAGTCAAGTGTAGCCATTCATGCTTCTGATCACAGCACTTGAGAGGTTGATCAGGGATCATAAAGCAAGGTTTGTCATTCACATCTGTGATCCCAACATTTGGGAGAGTGAAGAGGGCCAGCTTGGGTGATATAGCAAGATGCAGCAGCCAGCAGAGCTACACACATAGGGACACTCTCAAACAAAGCAAAAGAGCAATAAGCAAGATAACAAATAGCTAAAGATTTTAAGCCCACTCCTTGGTAGACAAATCTCTAGGAACCTTGACTTTAATACCTATGGGGTAAAGAAGTAAGAGATAGATGTAAATCTTTGGAGAGGGTTCACTGAGTAAAAATGCTTGCTGTACAAGCATGAGGACCTAAGTTCAAATCCCAGACCCACATAAAAGCCTGACACATACATACAGTATTTGTCATCTCAGTGTGCTCCTCATATGAGAGATAATTCCCAGAAGTTCATAGGCCAGCTAGCCTGATCTATATAGAACAATAAAAGAGAATCTGTCTCAAGCAAAAAATGAAGGCTCACGGCCAAGACTGTCCTCAGCCCATATTCAGGAAATGGGTACCTGTATGTTCACATGTGGATGTGTGTGTGTGTGTGTGGATGTGCACACGTGGAGAGAGAGAGAGAGAGAGAAAGAGAGAGAGAGAGAGAGAGAGAGAGGAGAGAGAGAGAGAGAAATGTTTTAAGCAATGAATGGAAAATTGGTTTCTCTTGTATGTGTGACAATGATCTGCTAACATCTCATTTTTAGAACTGCAGTAAACTATTCATTTGCAAATGTAGGCTGATGACATTGTTTCAGAAAAACACTACATTCAGAAGAATGCAAGAAAGGAAAAAAGATTCTGAATGGTTCCAACTTGTTTGAATATTAACTGAGAAGATATTTCAGACAAACATATAAACATTAAAGAAAATATGTCCATCAGATTCCTAGAAGAAAGAAGGCACTAAGCTCTGGGATCCTTCTTATTCCAGCTGTTATGACTGGCCTCAGCCAACAAACAAAGAAAAAAATGTGTAATTAATGCTCTGTAAAGGAGAAGATGGGAAGGCTGGCATCAGTACTTCCACATTACAGAAAGTCAGATGTAGTTAGAGACCTACCATCTCTGTGTTTGCAGAAGGTAAAGGAGATAAGGTTGCTGCACCCCACAAAAATGCCATTTGAAGCTCCAGTGTTGCCAGCTGGCTCAAGAGATCTGGGTGAACACTCCAAGCAAGTTCTCCATGCAGAAATCTTGTGCTTAGACAAGTAGTGATCGAAAGAACATGTGTGTAGGGGGGGGAGAAGGTCTTATTAATGTTTAGTGTCTACAAGAGACACTTTGTTTCTAGAATGCATTGGTTCCATAATACTTTAGATAGGTATCTTGGTTAGTGTTTTGTCAACTTGACACCAGCTAGAGTCACCAGGGAAGATGAATCTCAGTTAAAACACCACCCTATAGGCTGGTAGGCAAATACAAGATGCAAATTTGTAGGGCGTTTTCTTAATTAATGATTGATGTGGGAGAGCCCAACCCATGGGAGACAGAGCTACCCCTGGGCAGATGGTGCTGGGTGACAGCCATGAGAAGCAAGCTAGTCTTCCTCCATGGTTTCTGCTTCAGTTCCTGCCTTCGGCTTCCTGCCCTCACTTCACCTCATGATGGACTGTAAGCTGGAAGCCAAATAAACTCTTTCCTCCCCAAGTTACTTTTGGTCTCTTAACAAAGCAATATAAAGCAAACTAAGGCAGCAGGTGACTCCAGCTCAACAAAGATCTAGTTCTCTGAAGCAAAGGGCTGTGCTGTCACCTTCTTATGACCCATCAGCTCAAACTTCAGCAAGTTATTAACCTTCACATGGAACTGCTGGGATTTTAAATCAACGGTTGTTTAGGAAGGTCAAAGCAGAACTGGAGAGACAGCAGTCAATGTTTAAAAGCCAAATGCTGGTGTTTGCTTTGTCTAGTTGGCACGTTAATGATGAGAATACGCCATCAGCACCAGGTAGTTTCATCGAAAATCAACCTCATGCCACAACTTCTCGCCTGGGTTCTGCCTCTTACACCTGTGCAGTCAAGCATACTGTGGTAAGAAATTGCTGCTTTGTTTGTCAAGAGGTCGTGCTTGTAATGATATTCCAACAGCTTCAATTTACAGAAGGTTTCTGTATTTTTCAAAACATCTGAGTCTCATTTTTATGTCTGTGAGGGTAGCTTATTTGCATCAATCCATCATGCAAAACGACTTGGTGAATGTTAAAGTCTTGAAAGAGTTTGAGTAACAGGTAACAGAGGTGGGCAGTTCACCTGGTCATATGATCGCTATGCTTGCCCGCTGGACTCAGGTTACTTTTAAGTTTTAAAGGAAAAGGTAACATGGAGATTATGAATTAATGCACACAGCACTGAGTGTCACCAGCCACTAAGTCACAGGAGAAGACTAGGGATGTGAGCCTTCCAATGGGAAAAAAAAACAAAAAAAACAAACAAATGAACACCAAAAAACTTCATTGCCACCTATAACATCTTTAAATAAAAACTTTATAAAGTCTAGAAAACAAAATTAAATGACAAATTAATTACCTCCAAGTAATTTAATCACCCAATCCAGTCTGTGGAAAACTTTATAAAGCAAATAACTACTTCACATTATAGCAACAGAGAGACAGAAAGAGGGGGGGTAGGGAGGGAGGAAGAGCGGAAGAGGGAGGGAGAGAGGGAGGGAGAGAGGGGGGATAGCAAGCTGTAGGTTTAGAGAGGCTTAAAGAATTTTTTAATTACATCTTTTATTTATTTGTATGTACACGTGTAAGTGTACATGTGTAGGCATGTGCATGACACAGTTCACAAGTGGAGGTCAGACAATAATTTAAAATACAACAAACCCTTTTGTAAAGAAAAAGATTATTTTTTTGAAGTTCAGGTAGCAAGAGAATGTCACAAAGAACTAGAAAGTAATTAATCTTTACTATCATCTTTGTTTAATATATTTTATATGTTTATATAATTTTTAAAGATTTTGTATTTTTTAAAACTTTCAATTATATGTGTGTTGTGTGACATGCTTTCCCTGGGGAGATGCAACACACACATCTACTCACACCAGATTGTGAGCCCAGGATGACCAAAGTGAATCTGGATTCCAAATCCAGATTCCACTAAAGTCCTACATGGCAAATCAATTCAGATGTTTTTAGGGGGTTGGGGGGCTTACAGGAATATGGGTGAGGGGTTACTTACAGAGCAGAAATGACTCAAAGACAGATGCATCACCAAAACCCAACACATCATGGGTGACAGCTGGGAACCTGGAGCACATTACACAGCTTGCAGGAACCTCTGCTGCTGGAGACTGATTGTCCCCTGCAGGCTGCTCGATTGACCTAAGCCCCTTCCAGGCAGCTTGGCTTATATCGAGTCTCTCAAGCTGCTTGGTAGGTCTGAGTCTTTGCAGCTTGTCTTGTGTGAGAGTGAGTCTTAACAGCTTCAGGGGCTTCCTGGAGCTATTTTGAGTTGTTTATTTCCTGCCTGAATGAGCTTCCCTGCAGGATGGAATGCTTTCATCTCTGAGGAAACTGCTACACAACACTTTGTTTAGCACATTCGTGCTGTACCCTCTTCCACAATGATCCCTGAGTGATGGAAGGGGTGACCATAGATGCCCACTTATAGCAAAGAATTAGGCCACTGTGCCAGAGCAACCGGAGCATGACCGGTGGTTTTGAGTTGAGGCTGACAACAGTGATCGATAGATATAAACACAAATGTTTATGTTAGACAGGCACATCCCATCCAATGATAAACAACAGAAGTGGCTTTCCCACTAGGGCCAGCCACATGTTTTAAATCTATGTTCCCATTGGATGTAAACATCTCCTCATGGAGAGAAACTGGGCTTTATATCCAGTCAGATGGTTGGCTGTATCCATAACCATTCTTGCCACCATTGCACTAGGTGGCACAGCTTGCCTGGAATTTCCATCATGGAGCATGATTCTCCCACCCACTAGCACCCTTTGTAGCAACTTCTGGCACTGTATGAGCTAGCTCACAAGAAGAAGACCTTGCAGGCCAAATTCTAGCTTTATTTCTCCAAGTCTTGCAACCAATGTATGCAATATCTTCAACAATAGGGTCTTATTGTTCAGTTCTATAATAGAACAAACTGTTGCAGGAATTTGAACCCGTCAGCTCTCCGTGGCGCTGGACCATGCTCCTGCCCCCACTGACAGCTAGTCTCCGCAGCATCTGGCTCACTTGTCCCACAAGCTACTAGTTCCCTCTCTGCCACAATCCTCTGTAACCAGCAGTCCCACATTCCAGTAACCAAATATAACAGCCAACCTCGAGATTGCATATCATAAACCCAGTAACCTGGTAAAATCATGACTCTTAAGCCTTTAGTTAACCAATCAAATTTATGTATCAATATCACAATTTTCAAGATGCCAATACAATAATTTCAGAGCCAATTGATAATTATCATTATTGATAATTATTGGTAATTATCCCGTTATTTCTAGCCTTGTGAGGTCACAGCTACTTGTGGTTAGAAACACCAAGCAGGTTCACAGTAGTGGTTCTTTCTCTACCCTCTGGGGCGTTCCCTCCCCCCTCCCAACTCTTAGCTCCGCCCCACTTTCCCTGTCCTATCACAGACCTCCTCTGCACTAATGTAATTGGGCAGGGAAATCTTGTGACAACAAACTACTGTGGCAATAGCCTTCCCCTTTTCAGGCTTCCTTTTACAACAACCCCTAGAGAGGTAACTAAGACCTGGTACTGGGCGTTTCAAACAACTCTATGGCTTTTGGTAGCATCTGTTTTTCCCCTTGTTGACTCTTTGTGAGCTAATGCCTCAGACTTACTCCTTATGGTGCCCTCACATGTCTCTCCAGTGGTTTTCCAATAGTCTTAGGGTTTCTATTCCTGCACAAAACATCATGACCAAATAGTAAGTTGGGGAGGAAAAGGTTTATTCAGGTCCCACTTCCACATTGCTGTTCATTACCAAAGGAAGCCAGGACAGGAACTCACATAGGTAGGAAATTGGAGGCAGGAGTGGATGCAGAAGCCATAGAGGAATGCTGCTTACTGGCTTGCTTCTCCTGGCTTGCTCAGCATGCCTTCTTATAGAACCTAGGACTACCACCCACAATGGGCTCTTCCACCTTAAACAATAACTAATTGAGAAAATGCTTTACAATGGATCTCATAGAGGCATTTCCTCAAGGGAGGCTCTCTTCTCTGTGATAACTCCAACTTGTGTCAAGTTGACACACAAAACCAGCCAGTACATCAATTTACCAATCACTGAGGATAGCACTATGTTATCTATATAACAAACTTTTCTCAGAGGATGGGCAGGACAACCCAACAACCTGAATCACAATCTTATAACAAATAGTGGGATTACAAAGATAACCTTGGTGAAGCACTCTGAAAACCTGTGTCATCTGTTCTGAGCAGTATCAGGTGGCCCCAGAGTTTCACAACTAAAAGATACAAAGTGGAACATAAGCAACATTATTACAGCATGGAAAGGTCCCATCCACTTGTATCATTTGCTTCCTCCACAGATCAAGGCTGGGTACCAAAGGGTGGATGGAGGCAGTAACTTAATTAGTTCTCTGTGCTCTTCAGTCTGAGCCATTATATTTCCATACTCTGAAGCTCTTCCATGAAGACTACCTATACTTTCACTCTGATTGACACAGTGAGCTTGGCTTAATGTGATTAACCCTACCACCTAGATCTAAGGGAGAAAGTGGCCCTGCTCGCCCCTGCTGCATTTGCTGGCTTCCTGAGTTGGCACACTGTCTTCCCATTTATCATACCTGTTAGGTGAGTTCCTAGCGGGGTAAACTATCACCACCTCTATCATAACCTTTCATAGAGGAAAAGAATGCTCTTAGTCTGGGGATAATTACCCACCCTGGGACAGACTTGATCAACTTTACCTGTACTGTTCTGTCTTCTGTGAACTGCCCCTCTGACTTTAAAGTCATCCAGAAGCCTCTTAGTTCAGGTCTCTCTCTTCTCCTCAGGTGTCGATGGCCACAGGCCCATGAGGGAGAAAGGAGCAGAAGCCTCGAGCAGGGTTCAGTTGTCTGTGAGTATGAAGGAAGGACTTCGGAGACAGCTGTAGTGAGGCAGCTCAAATTTATTGTTCCAGAGGTAGGATATATGAGGGCTCTCAGGGTACTGGAGGGAAGGGTTGGTTGGTTATCACACAACACCAAACTATCATGATGTGACGCCAGACTGAGACTTGCATGCTGAGTCACAGACAGGGTCTTTCTTTAGATAAGACCAGGTATCTGTGCTCAGAGACACTCTCCAAGTGAGGCTACGTAAAGAAACAGAAGCCCCTGCTGAGAAAGGGAGTCCTTCACCTTGCACGGAGCTCAAAAGCTATGTGAGTGTGACATCAGGGTTCCCCAACATCTTAGCACACAGTTTGGCTTTCTATCAGTTTTCTCCTTAGGAACTCCAGCTAGACACTAGTCTTGCCCGACACTTATCTTTGCGTAATACGGGCCTCTTCCTCTGTTTCACCTTTCTTTCTTCTCCTTTAGGTCTGCCAAAGCCTCTTTGGGCATAGAAAGCCTACTGTATAAAGATCTTGCCCTCACAAAAAGAGTTCAGCAAAGCTGCTGAAGATCCAAACCAGCCTTGTGGTCCTTATTGAACCCATCTTTTCTTTAAGTCCTCTGTGAACAGAGGCCCAGTGAATTGGAATTCAAACACAGCTTTTCTAATTCCCACTTCCCTCAATCGCATCTGGCCCTTGGCCCCTGGCCCTTGATATTTATGAGAACCTCAGATAAGGATTAAAGTGTTTCTAATGGCTCTGATAAGTCAGTCCATCGGGAACTGACATCCCTTTCACACGTTCTCAGGTTAGACAGTCCTGCCTTGAGGAGGAATGGATGTTATATTAGTCTGGTTCTCTGCCTCCACAGCAGTCAAACTGATCCCATCAACTCCTGTGTCCTATAATCTCACAAGCTACACAGTGACAGGCTGTTTAATTTATTGCTTAAAAGACTTCTTCAATTCCAGCAGGTCAGATGCTGCATGTTTCCTGATCACCCCAGTTTCTTGTATAGGACCCCATTGTTAGGCTGGAATCCCTGCTCACTGCTGCACAAGCTGGGAAACCTCAGCCCTCCTTCCCCCAACCCAACCTGCACTGAAAGACTCCGAACAATGGAATTCCCAGTTCTCTTCTTGGCAGATGTTGAAACATCCTCCCCCTGATGCTGCTAGCCACCCAAGCCCTGCCTAAGTGCTCAACTCTCGACCATATGTGAGCACAAATCCAGCTTGTGACTGATGCCATCACCCCTCACCTAAGCTCTATGAAATCTCTGCCCTAGCCAGGCTGTGTGACTTCCTCAGCTCAGTTCTTCAAGACTAATGAATTCACTCCTAATAAACCTACCTTTATCTGCTTTTAATCTGATCTAATCTGGCCTGTATCTGTGTCACCTCGGGAGAGAAAAGGCCTATCATCTTGGTGACAAAACCAGGAGGATTTAAGCCCTAGTCCAGTAGTCTGGGACCCGGTTGTGTGGTGCCCCCTCCTCTCCCTCTCTCTCCCTTCATTACATTTTCAGCTCCGGGTAAGTCACCTTTTCCAGTTGTAGTCTAAGAGGCATTAGGTGCCTCTTTCAGATCCAGAACCCCTGGGATCACCTGCCAAGCAGCAGCGGATCCAGAGCAAATCCATCCATTCGGAACAAAGACAGTCTTTATTCGGGGTAGCCGTGGGAATCTGGAAATGTTCTTTCCAAGGCTGCCCCACCTCCCACTGTTCCACCACAAGCTGTTCTGAGGGGCACCTCGAAATAGTCTTTGGTTTCCAGAACAGGCTCGGATGTAGACAACGCCGAGTCTAAACTCGATCCTCAGTCACCCCTGGGTTGCCTGCCACGAAATTTATCCAACTTGGGTTTGTCTCAGACCTTGTGTCCAAAATGCCAGAATTTTCTTTGTTCTGTGCCCTGGTTTCAGTAACTAGTCTACATGGGCCACCAGAGGGCACTCTTGATTTTAACATCCTCCATGATCTTACTATTTTTCTGCCTGTTTGTGGGCAGATGATTTGAACTCTATTCTGTCCAGAATTTTTGGGACCCGCGCTCTTGGCCCTCCCTCTGTAACCAACCTTCTATGGCTCAGGTTCTAATAGTAAGGATGGTCACACTCACATCCCTCTTGCCTCCAAGGACTCAGACCCCAAAGCCGAGTCCCCTCCCCTAACGGAGCCCCGCCTACTCCCCCTTTCTTCACCACATCGTGCTCACCTGTTGTTCCAACTGCAATGACTGCTTCAAACCAAGCTGCTAATCTAACCACCCCTGAGGTATGTACAGGCCTCAGTGACCATTTTTCCCTTAGGTCCATGTAGGGCTACCACTACACAACCCCTAAAGCCCCCAACCCTCCACTGCCATGGGATCCCAAAACTTGTTCCAGCTACAACACTCCAACAGTCCCACCTTCCCCTCACGGACATAGCTCCAAAATACTCCCTCATTTTAGCCCAAAATAAGCAACAATGCAATTTAGGGCCTTGTGATAATAGCAGCTCCCTCGGCCAAGGTCCCTGCCATTTTCCCAACTTATTAACCCATTCTTGTCCTGACAACTGCATTCAGCTTAAACTTAATCATACAATACTTATTATAAACTGTAGTGGGTTGGCCTAATGCTGCTTGTATTCTAATGCTAATTTGGGGCCCTCAAGATGGGTGCCCAGAAATGAGAGTCTGCACATAAGCCACTGAGTGACCCTGACCCCATTTAATTGTGATTGGTAAATAAAGATGCCAACTGCCAATAGCTGGACAGAAGAGACATAGACAGGGTTTAAGTTTTGCGGGCTTGGAGAAAGAGGACTATGAGGAGGAAGGAAGGGGCAGAAGGAGCTGCCATGGAATGAAGGAAGAATGAGCAGGAGGGAGAAAGAGAGCTGTCATGGGCTAAGGGCCAAGAGAACATGGCCCAGAGGGCTGCCCAATTGGAGCCAAGTGCAACCCGGGTGAAATACAGTAAGTGATCGATAGGAAGGTAAACTAACAGCCTGTAGGGTAGGCAGCAGCCCAGCTATTGTGCTGCCTAAGACTATTTAAAAATATAAAAGCTGTGTGTCTTTCATCTGCAAACATAAATGACCTAAGGTAGGGTAGAAGCCTTTGGCCAAGGTTTTTAATAAATTTTTTTACTACAATAAAGTGTTAAAATAATCAAACCGTACAAATTAATTATCAATTACCTCAGAATCATATTCATAATATGCCCATATATACTTATAGTTATGATTAATTTCCAACATAAGCTTTATATGGCCTCCTGTGCCTATGTTTTATGTATATGAGATTCAATTTTCTCTATATATGTTGTAAGGGTCCATGAATCAATGGAGAATGATACCCCAGACTGAAAGAGTATGCGAAAGCAAAGAATATGTATTCTACAGAAATCCAGCATGCAGGGGACTACCATTCATCAAAACGGAAACTAGGAGGTAAGCTCACAGGCTCAATTTAAAGCCAATTAGGGGAATTCAAGGGAGGGGTAGGTGACCTTTATCACGATTGGTTGGCTTGGCCTAAAGGGCTATGGGTGTCTTTGGGATTGGGATTTGGGGAAGTCTGGGGACTTTCCAGAATCGTTGCTAGTAAGGCCTGGAAACTGTTCTGACTCACTCTGTTTTTGCCTCAGGCCAGATGGCAAGACAGCTCCTGATTGGCTGCCTGAAAGCTGTGGTTTTCCTAGAAAGTGACCTGCCCAGACTTGACCAGTTCTGGGAAACAGAAATTTAGGCCTAGTCTCCTGAACTGCCAATTTGAAGCCTGTCATGGAGTTAGTCTAGCTCAGTCTTCTCAATGTATTTAACTATACACACATACACCTTGGATCCTACCCTCAATTACAGAAAAATATATCTTCTAAAAACACAAATGTTTTTAAACAACAACCTTGTGGCTCTCCTCCACCTTAGCTGGTGACCTCACCAGGATTAAGTGGCCACAGGGCCTGTGTCTTCACCATCTTAAGATGGTCACATGATATAAGGCAACAAACTTCTTGGTCATAATGGACTCTGCTTATATTTGTATCTCCTTTTAGACTAAGAAAGTAACAAGTCTCAACTATTTAAATTGATAGAGATTTTATATGATGATAAAAATTCAAACTATATTTGCTACAACATACCATATATGATTCAACTCTAATTTAAAATATATATAGTAAATTTTTAAAATTATAAAGACCCATTCATTCAAATTAACAAAAGCTAATTTAAGATATATGTCTAACTACTATGTCTTCAGTAATTGTTCAACATGAAACTGCTAAAAATGCAGATAAGTAACAGTATGTTTGATAAATATAGTATATTTAATAATCAAAATTTATAAGCTCCTAAGGTTTACTCATGTT
>JADRCC010345007.1:0-36159 GCA_019843855.1 Hylomyscus alleni | reverse complement strand
GGAGCTGAAGGTTTGGGGAGAAAAGGAGAGAGAGAGAAAGAGAGAAAGAGAGGGGGGAGGGAGAGAGAGGGGTGACAGAGGAGGTGGTGGAGGAAGGTGGCAGAAGCACATGGCCTGGAGAAATTGCAAGTTACAAGGGGTCTCATAGATGGTGTACTGGCTGGTTTTGTGTGTCAACTTGACACAGGCTAGAGTTATCACAAAAGGGAGCTTCAATTGGGGAAGTGCCTCCATGAGATCCATCTGTGAGGCATTTTCTCAATTAGTGATCAAGGGGGTAGGGCCCCTTGTGGGGTGCCATCCCTGGGCTGGAAGTCTTGGGTTCTATAAGAGAGCAGGCTGAGCAAGCCAGGAGAGGCAAGCCAGTAAGAAACATCTCTCCATGGCCTCTGCATCAACTCCTGCTTCCTGACCTGCTTGAGTTCCAGTCCTGACTTTCTCTGGTGATCAACAGCCATGTGGAAGTAAGCTGAATAAATCCTTTCCTCCCCAGCTTGCTTCTTGGTCATGATGTTTGTGCAGGAATAGAAACCCTAACCAAGACAGATGGGGAAGGTGGTAGTGTAATGGTAGATCTGCCCAATCTAGGCGCACAGCATGTATTCATATTAATTGAGTTGTGTTTTCATTGCATGGGCATATTTGGGTTGGAGATTTACCACAACAAACCTTCACAACGAGGAATAATTTTTTACACAGTGGATTGTGTCAATTGGAAAGTAGCTGATTAGTTTTGAATCCATAGGAAGCACCAAGTTTCTAATTAATTATGTACCTATTGTATACATCCACATGTGTGGGCACACATACTGTATGTCACTGTGCACACACTGAGGCCAGAAGAGGGCTTCAGATTGCTCTGAGGTGGAGTTACCGGCAATCGTGAGGTACCAAGCTTGTTACATGGGTGCTGGGCTCTGAAGTCCAGTATTCATGATTGCGTGGCAAACTTTTTTTTTTTAAACCAAAGAGCCATCTCTCTAGTCCAATCATTACATCTTTATGTAAATGAAAACGGTGATATGACACATGTAATAAGCCTCAGGCCTATAATTGTAGTTGTAAATGCCTCCAGGAGAGCCTGCTGTGTCCGAGGTGGGTCTGCAGAGCACGAGCGTCCCGTCCCGTCCAGGTGACTTCCAGGTGCTGCTGGCTTTCTTCAGATCCCATACTCTGGAAACCTGTCTTACGGGATACAGACAGAAGCCCAGTGGGAAGCGCACGGCAGTGATTTCTGTCAGTGACCTCTGGACACCCGATAGGGAAAGCATTCCTATGGAGTCTCGGGAACACTACCCCATTTCTGCTCATTACTTTCCCCAGCAGCTCCTGTACTTCCAAATCTGGGCACAGGGTGGTGCCCTGGGTCCACGATTGTCCACTCAGATCTCCAGGGGTCCTGCAGGCAGAGGTGAGCTTCATTTTTACAGGAAGAGTGTTCAGGCTAAAGGCCAGGGTGGTGGCACGTGCATAAGTTGTGTGTTTGAATGCCGACTAAAGACTTAAGCAAAAGGACCAAACCGGTCCACCATATACCCAGAGAGGCACTCATGTTCAGGCCAAGCTAGGGTCGGCAGGCCCATACTGAGACTTCTCCATAGCTGTTGGCTGTTCCTTGGGGCCTTCATTTCTATTCTATGCTGTACTTTGCTGTCCTCTCCTTCTCCTGACAATGTCGTTTCCTTTAAGTATAAAGCAGACCAGGGAAGAGAGGCAACCACTTCTCTACTCTGAGTAGCAGGTTAGAGACCAATTCAGTGGAGGAATGAAGGGGGTTGGGTTGTGCCTGGAAGAGTTCTGGAAGGGGCTGGAGAGATGGCTCAGTGGTTAAGAGCACTGACTGCTCTTCTGAAGGTCCTAAGTTCAAATCCCAGCAACCACAGGGTGACTCACAACCATCCGTGATGAGATCTGACGCCCTCTTCTGGTATGTCTGAAGACAGCTACAATGTATTTACATATAATAATAAATACTAAAAAAAAAAAAAAAAGTTCTGGAAGGTCAGAAAGTCTGGGGAGGGAATTGGAAGGGAGTGGTGTGGCCACCTGGGTTCTAGGGGAACCTGTGGATTCTCTGTGCACTGTCTACTTCCAACACTGCCCTCTCGAGGCCTCATCCACCATGGCTGGGCTAGGAGATGATGTCAGGAAGCCTGATGCAGTGGAGGGTGGTGGATCTTTCTACCCCATATCCCCCCCCCAAAAAAGTGCTTTTTGCAGTGTTGCACATCATGAGGAACAGTGCTGGTCTCATGGAAACACTTCGCCCCGTCTTCACAACCTTTCTATAAGCCTAAACCTCCCCTTAAAAAAACAAAGTGCCAGACAGATCTGAAACGGGAGAGATTCAGCTGTCTTGACACTGCTAATAGAACTTGGCCACTCTGAGAAGGGTGGCATGATCCGGGTCTAGGGTAGTCTTGCAATCTGGGGATGGTCCTGCCAACAACCAGTCAGAATATCTCCGCCAGAAGCAGGCCTGGACAGGTTAGAGACAGGTCTTATTTATGAAGCAAACATCAGTAGAAGACTGAGCCTCTTGAACAAATTGCTCAGGTCCACAGCCTTATCCAAGACCGGACCCCAAGGCTATAATTAAAGGTTTAGGCGGAAGGGATTACACCAGAGGAGAGGAAGAGGCCCCCCACAGCCCGAGGCTGGAATCTGGAGCTCAGTGCTGGGGAAAATAATATTCAGTTAACCTCCCCCATTGGAGCCTCCCTCTGACCTCCTTGGACTTGTCTCCTTGCTGGACTGGACTGGGCCTACTGGGTAGGTGGAGCTTAAGGAGTTCTATGTCCACAGCCAATTCTCAGGAAGAATAAAAGTAAAGTTCTGAGTGAAGCAGATTCACATTATCATAATTTCTAAACAAACAAGGGCACAATGGTCTCCAGCAAGGGTTGTGACCTGGCTAATCTTAGGGGTGCAGACAACAACCAAGGGCGAGACTGAATGTCCTGTGACCACATGTCCCATCTTGGGCTCACACCAATATTGTCTGAAAGCAGCTATGGGGTACACTGGGCTGTGGCCTTTACCAGCCATGACAATACCTTCTGATAAAGGAACATTTTCCCTGGAGATAACCCAGCTTTTATTACCCAGGGCCTGGTGTATAATGGGAGCACCGTCCATCCTCACATCTTCTTGCCCAACTGACTACCCACGTACTTATTCATCCATACATTCTGATGGCCTACTTGTGTGAACATTCTAAGCCAGAAATGCTCTAGGTCCTAAAGACTCAGTAGAGGACATGGAGTTCCTACCCCTCACAAAACTTCTACTCTAGTCAAGGGAGCACATGGTGGAGCAAGATACACCTCAGATGTTATTTGTGACCTGAGCAGATATGAGAGAACAGAAGGGGGTGTCCAGGGTGTCCAGTAAAAAGCATTGGTGTGTGCCGACAGTGTGTTATGTACACCAGTCAGGCCTCGGAGGCTGTGAGGAGGCAGTGCATGGAGCCGGTTGAAGGATACAGAACATAGGCAGGGAGGATGGCTGCTTTGTAAGAATTGGGGTAGAGAGGCCAAAGTAGAAATGTTTGAGGTTAGAGTTTGGGAACAAGAGGAGCTAATCTCTGGGGTGTGGTGCTCCTTGTGGGTTGGAAGCAGAGTATAAATTCCAGAGGAAATAGAGACTGCTGCTGGAGAAGGAACACTTCAGGGCCACAGAACTTGGTCCTGAGGCGGCCAGAGCCATTGGGGGTTAGTCTGTCCCAATCACAGTCAGTCTCAGATGACTGAGAAGCTGCCAGTGCTAAAAGCACGGTGGTCCAGAGCCAGGAGGTCTGAAAAGACCAGATGGAGACCCAAGAGCCTGGGGCTGACCAGGGGTCAGGAAGAGACTGAATGAGATGGAAGGAGAGCCAGCAGCGGAGCAAGGCTGACACAGTGCTGGAAACTGCCCTTTGCATTTGGTAGGAGCCAGCTGGGATAAGAGGACAGCTGCCTGGGGACGGAAGGGAGGAGCACATGGGAAGGAAAGTGGGTCTGCAGGGTGACAGTCTTCCAGGGAGCAGGATAAGACACTAACGCAAGTCTAGCACACATCTGTAGAAAGGCCTGAGTGCTAGAGCTCATCCAGCTTGGTGGCTTTACTGGGGACAAGGGTCTGAGGTCAGACATAGTTCCTGCCCACAGCTGGCACTCAGAAAGTGCCTGCTCTACACTGTTTTGTTCCTTTGCAGCACAACTGTGAGGCCATTCATCATGCAGAAACATATGGCTCCCTGGAGAATCTCCTCAGCTACACCTAGACCTATGAAGAATAGAACATGACTACTGGATCCATGTATACCATTTGAGAATGGGAGAGCCAGTTGCTCTACTAGGAACCAGGTCACAGGACTTCAATGCAGGCTCTGTATGTATTGTTTAGTTGATACCCCAATATTAAGGTTTATTTTTTTTAAAAGTATGCCATATCTCTTGCATTTTAAAGTCTGACTTTCCTGGGCCTATCCCACTGAAGTCTCTTTCTGAAAAAAAAAAAAAAAATCTTGTATGGAAGGGCCCACGTCATCTACCTACATGTTGAGGGGCTCACAGCAGGCTCACAGGGCTCTCTCCCAGTTACCAGCAGCCATCCTTTCTGCCAAGTCTTGTGACAGGAGACAGCTGCAGCTCTCTGCCCCAGCTATAAAAAGCCCTAGCTACCTAAGTGAACAGAGGACGTGCAGCGGACATTCAGGGTATCTCTCTGGGGCCACGGAAGGAGTGCGACCCTGAGAATCATGCCAAGGTTCCCCCCTTTCCTGCGGCTGCTCCAAGCACCTGTGAAGTACACAGTGGTTCCTAAAGCCCATGTCTCTGCTAAGCCAGCCAAAACTCCCACTTCCGCCATGGTAAGTAACTTCTAAGGTGGCATTCCCTGGGCTTCAGGGCCACAGGGAAGATTACAGTGATAATGGAGAGGGACGAATGTGGTGCTAGGTATTAGTGTTTTATGCAACTGTGTCTGCGTGCCAGAAGAGGGCTCTGGTACCACTGCCTGTGGGCCAGGCTCTCAAAGGACTACAAATGGGGGTGGGGACCGACCTCAGGCCTCACATACCTCTGGCCAAGGTTGACAGTGACAGAACGGGGGAGCAGAGTTTAAGTAGGATACAGGATTCATATCAGGATTGTTTATTCCACTATTATGGGGAAAGGTGGGCTACTTTGAGGGGGAACTGAAATAGCAGCAAACCTGATAAAATCGAACATATAAAGTGTTTATCTTACATGTATAAAAGACCCAGGTCATTTGGTCACACACAGGGCTACGACTCAGGCCAGACTAAGATACCTATTCTATGGCAATTTTGCTTAAACTCAGGATTGAGGTCAATAGGAAGGATGAGTTTCCAAATGAAGTACCGATTCAGCTTCAAGAAGACCTGGACGCAGGCCTTGTTTAGAGGGAACTCAGGGTGTCAAAGCAGTTGATACCTCAGAATCTGCTTCTATACCCAAAGCTACCGAGAACATAGAGCTCCTGATGGGGGTCAGCACTGCACATGAGACACACAAGGCAGGTGTCTGAGCTAACCCAGCTTGGCTTCTGAATGGGACTGCTTTCCGAGAAAGGCCCAGTGTTTGTTTATAACAACAGAAAACTTAGCTATTCTGCTGTTCTACACAGCACCCAGGAACGTAAGACTGGATAGGAGCTTAGTGAACCTCTGCCTCACTGGAGCTACTTCAGTCATGCAGGATCTTGGGTTCTGAAGCCCAAAACTGTTTCTCCTGATTTCTGAGGTCATTCTCCCTGCCAAGGGCTCCAGGCTGCCAAGCTCTCTGACACAGCAGAGCCTGCTTGCTCACAAGTCCGCCTAGAGAAGCAGAAGGCAAATAGGGACTCTGGCTGGCCAACACAGAGAGGAAGAGCAAGGGCAGTAATATCCAGCTGGAGAGATGCTTCTGCCTAGAGCAGAAGCCTCACACGGAAGGATTCTAAGGATGGGGAAGTTACCTTGGCCTGTGGCCAGGCCTAAGTCTTCTAATGGCCAGTGGACTCATGTTTGCTTTTCTTTCCACAGGAGCAGGCTGTGGGGATCTCTGTCACATTCGTTGGCTTCCTGGTTCCAGCAGGATGGGTCTTATCCCACTTGGAGAGCTATAAAAAAAGCTCCAAGGCATGAAGTGCCACATCCCTGAGAGATTACATTAAACACTTCCATCCACCTATTGCTTGTACTAATTCTTGAGCTTGGTACTCCTAATATCTTGTGCCTTAGTGATGCTAGGTGGCGAGTGTGGATGCCTGAGTCTGCGAATGCTCTGAGAGGATTGCAAAAAGAAACCAATGTCTTCTTGTCTGACAATACAGAACTCACTTCTTTGGTGCCTGGTAATAGGGAGGAGTGAGGAGAGTCCCCACCAACCCCGAGTCCCAGCTTACATGCTCTTTTTTTTTTTTTTTTTCTTCACACACAGGACTGGCTAAGAAGCTGAGTCCAAGAACAGAAGCATCAACAGAACAATGCAAAGGCATTTATTAGAGGAACACTCTCAGACCACACTGGAGAAGGTCCACTCAGGTGGATTTGGGTGGAGACTACTCTGTCCCCATTCCAGTTTGTGCCCTTCCTTATCACCTAGGCCTGGGGCCCCCCCTGCCACCTCTTTCAGGCTACAAAAGACCCCACACAGGAGCCTTCTCCAAGTAATCACACCCCTACCAGTGACAGATCTCTGCTTTTATAGCAGAAACAGTTCCCACTCCTAGGAGGATCCCAAACTCCATCCCAAATGAATACAGATCTCTGCTGATGGTTTCGGGGGTCACAGAATTGCCTTGCAAGGTGAGGCAGGGTCTGCTGGACACTGGGGCACTAGGTGAGGATGTCCTGAGCCTGGTGTTCCACCAGCATCTCCATGCTCTTCACATCAGTGCACCAAAGCTCCAGACGGTCCTTCATCCCCTTGATCTAAAGGCAAATCAGTATCACATGGGTATCAGCTGCCAGGGAGTCTGTGTGGGAGGGCGGAGTCTCTAGTTTTTTTGGGGGGGAAATGTTAAGGGCAAGAGAACTGAAGGTGGAGGTGTGTGATGAAATCACTGTACCAATTCTGATCACGAGGACATTCTAAAAACTCACATCAAAGAAAAAGAATGGAGGAAATCACAGGATTAAATGTCTGGGAAATATGATAGGGCATAGGATCAAGTCTCAAAACCAGGAACATGTCTGATGGGAGTAGCAATTTCAGGATTAGGAGGCATCAGCAGCACAGCCAGCACTGTTGTCACAGTAAGCTTGTAAATGCAGGGCTCAGGGCTCAGGGCTGCTTTCCTAGGCCTCCGCTGCAGTAATCCCACCTGCCGCACCTTGTGTGGAAGTGTCCGCTTCCTAAATGGCTTCCGACACATAAAACTAGGAGGGCACTGGTAAACCCACAAAGAGCAGGGCTCAGCCCTTTACCTGCTGCAAATCCAGCACTCGAGGTTGCACCCATGTCATGTGAACCCGCTTGTCCACCTCGTCTATGCTGCCTCTCACCAGCCCCACCGAGAGTGCCTTCATCACCAGCAACTCCACCTGTGCAAGGGGCTTCATGAGACACTCTGAGAGCACAGTGCTCACTGAGGCTAGCTCTCTGCCAGGGGTATGGTAGCACTGCTGCTGTGACCCATGACCAAACAACCATACCTTGTTGACAGTGATTTTGGCACTTTTGGCAATTTCTTCAAAAGTGAGTTGTCTGTGGTTGGCAGGCCGTGTGAAAGTCATCTGAAAAACAAAACTATTTTTCTAAGCAAAAGTGGTCAGAGAATTGTCTAAGAATTTCTTTTTTTGTCAAGGCTGGAGATTGGCTCAGTGGTTAAGAGCACTGGCTGTTCTTCCAAAAGATCCAGGTTCAATTCCAGCACCCACATGGCAGCTCACAACTGTCTGTAACTCCAGTTCCAGGGGATCTGACACCGTCATACAGACATACATGGCGTACATGCAGACAAAACATCCATGTATGTGAAATAAAAGTCATTAAAGAAGTTTCCAGTTTTTGGCTGTTATGACCACAGCTGAGCAAGTGTTCTTGCAGTATGGTGGAAGATGTGGAGAGTGGGGACGGGAACAGGAAGGATCAGGGGTGGGGAGGATGGAGGGAGAGAGTACTGGAAGATACAACCGGAATTAGGGCATCTCTGGGATGAGCCAGAAACCTAAGGCAATGGAAACTTCCAGGCATTGATGAGGTGATCCTAGGGACTCCTAGCAATGGGAGATACGGAGCCTGAACTGACCATCTCCTGTCACCAGGCAAGACTTCCAGTGGAGCGACTGGGACACCAACTCAGTCACAAAATCTCTGACCTACAATTTGTCCTGCCTACAAGATGTGCAGGGGTAAAGGTGGCACAGAAATTATGGGAGCAGGATTCCTAATGATATTCTGTTATACTCATAGATTGGCGTCTAGCCCAACTGTCAAGAGAGGCTGTACCCAGCAACTGATGGAAACAGATGCAGAGACCCACAGTCAAACATTAGGTGGAGCTCGAGGAAATCCCAAGGAAAAGGGTGAGGAAAACCCACAAATCACCCAACCTGAGCCCATAGGGGCTCACAGGGATTGAACTGCTGACCAGGAAGCCTGACAAGGACTGACCTAGGCCCTTTGCACAGGTTACAGTTGTGTAGCCTGGTCTTCCTGTGAGATTCCTAACGGTGGGATCAGGAGCTGTCTCTGACTCTGTTACCTGCCTTTGGGACCTCTTGCCCTTCTGTGTTAACTTGTCCAGCCTTAAAAGAAGAGGAAGTGCCTCATCTTATCACAACCTGATATGCCATGGCTGGTTGATATCTACTGAGGCCGGTCCTTTTCTGAAGAGGAAGGGAGGAGTGGATGGGGGTGGGGTGGGAGATGGAAAGTAAGGGGAAGACCTGGGAGGGGGAACTGCAGTTGGGATAGAAAATAAACAAAATTAAAAATAATAATTTATTTTTTTGGTCAGAAAGTGCAGTTGTTCTGTGTGAGCTTGGTTGCACATGCCTTTAAGTCCAGTACTTAGAAGGCAGAAATAGGCAGATCTCTTTGAGTTTGAGACCAGCCTGGTTCTGGTTCATAGCAAATTCCGGGCTATGGTCAGGATAACATAGTGAGAGGCTGTCGTGTTTAAAAAACCTCTGAAAAAACAGATTGCCTTATTAGTCCTATATTCAAGTACTCAAGTTTTCTTAAGCTAGTGTCCACTACAAACAAGGTTTCAATGCTCAGAAGGTTAAAGGACAAAACCAACTTTAAAGGAAATTTTGACAAGAACAACTATTCATTCCTTGATAGTTGCAGAGACCACTGTAGGAAACTGGGAATGCACATGGTAATTGTTCCACAAGCTCATATTCTATCAGAGGACACACAAAAGCACATGGTTACAAAGGGTGTGTCCTGAGACAGTAGCTTGAGGTTCCAATGGGCAAGGACAATTAAAAAGTGTCATGGGTCAGTGGGCTGGTTCAGTGGGTAAAGGCGCTTATTGCCAAGCCTGGTGACCCAGAATCTGACCCTTAGAACCCGTCTGGCAGAAGGAGAGAACTGACTCCCACGAGTTGTTCTGATTTCCACATGTGTGTACCCCTCTCCCACAAAAGAAATGTTAAAAAAAGAAAAAGTGTAAGATCCAAATTCAAACCTAATGAGCAGAGGCAAAAGGGAGGAAACAGATAAGAGTGGGGCCCCGAGAGGTGGGAAAGCACGCAGGGCTAGCTAGCTCATAAGCACTGTTCCAGAACTATGGACAGGGATTCCTGAATGCTTCTTACCTCCATAAGGCACAACAGCTGAATCTTCCGCAAAAGCTGGGCTTCGTTGGCTGCTAAGTCAGGCTGCAAAGTACAGAAAGACAGAAACGTGGGTTCTGAATCTCTACTATGGGTCAAACAAAAAGAAACTGGCAAGCCCAAACTCTACATTGTGGACAGCTGAGGCTCACTGATAGCTCCAAGTGATACTAAAGAATTTAAAGAAGAAACTGTCAGGCTGTCTCTCAAGACAGGATTTACTGATGTTCCACACACCACCAATGGGCACCTCAAGACTCTTGGCAGAGGCACCACCAGCCAAGAATAAGTCTTGTGTCTTGAAAGTTTTGGGTGGCACTGCTGTTAGCCAGCACAATGCGAGCACAATTGGCTGAAAGTGCTGAAGGCCTAATGGCTTGTGCTAAGTCTAAAGAGCCAGTGGTTAATTTGTAACAGACAATCTCTCCATGGAAGGAAAACTCAACTTTTTGCAAGTCTGCAGGCTGGTGTGATGTCACACCTGTGTTCCAGCTCTGTGGAGCTAAGGCAAGAGGATCACTTGAGCCTAGGAATTCAAGACAAACCAGAACACAGAGAGACCATATTTCAGAATAAAAACAAAATAAATTCTGCTTAGAAAAATACCCACAGGGACATTTCTGCAGGTATCCCAGAATTTTTTTTTTTTTTTGGTCTTATAAATTTCTATAGTAAGCTAGTCTGTCTGTCTTGTCTTTCTTTTTTTAAAATAGGGGTCTCATTCATTATATTGCCTAGGCTAGTCCTCAACTCCTAGTCTCTAGTGATCCTTTTACCTCAGCTGGGACTGGAGGCATGAATCCTAGTCCCTGGCCCCACCTTCCTTTGAGGTGGCATATTTAGCAGACAGGTCAGTTCACAATGAGACTACGGTTAAGGCTTGCTAGATCCGGTATTTTCTGTCTTTGCAAAGCCCTTTCACTCATTCCCACCCTGCTCTATTACACACACACAGACACACACACACTACAAGTTTTTATCAAACAATAGGAAAATCCAAAGTTTCAGGAAATATAAGAACATAACCATATTTCCTACCACAATGAATATTTTGAAATATTTACTTCTAATAATTTCATTTTAAAGGAGATGCTACTGAGCTGGGGAGAAGGCTCAGAGACTAGAGTGTCACGCAAAAGAGAGGACCAGACTTTAGATCCTTAGGACCCAAATAAATGCCACATGGGTTGGGTGGCGTCGCTATTCACTTATAACTCCAGCCCCAAAAGACAGAGACAGGGTCTCTCCAGAACAAGGCTAGCAAGAGTAGCCATACAGGCAAGCTCTGGGCTTAAGTGATAGAGCCTATCTCAATGAACAAAGTGGAATGCGACAAAAAAAGATTCCTACTATCAACTTTGTGTTCCACATGCATTTGCACAAACATGTTAAAATGCACAAACAAACACACATATGAACATATACACTATGCACATATACATGAATAAGAAAAATGTGGCCAGGCAGTGGTGGCGCATGCCTTTAATCCCAGCGCTTGGGAGGCAGAGGCAGGCGGATTTCTGAGTTCAAGGCCAGCCTAGTCTACAGAGTTAGTTCCAGGACAGCCAGGGCTATTCAGAGACACCTCGAAAAACCAAAAAAAAAAAAAAAGCAAAATAAAGAAACAAAATAAGAAAGGCTTAACTTATTGTTAAGTACCTGGCTAACTGCTACTACTTTCTTGGGTCCCTCCTCTGCTCTCCCCACTGCACTATGGCCCCAGGGACTGCCCTCATGTTAACCACACACACTTTTTATTTCAGCAAATGTGCTAAGTTTCCTTGTCCTCTTCCTCCTGCATCT
Source organism: Hylomyscus alleni (assembly GCA_019843855.1). Classification (NCBI taxonomy): domain Eukaryota; kingdom Metazoa; phylum Chordata; class Mammalia; order Rodentia; family Muridae; genus Hylomyscus; species Hylomyscus alleni. The sequence goes on along the minus strand of JADRCC010345007.1, from coordinate 24,581 downwards.
CCTCACCCATTCAAGATTACGTAGATAGTCTTCCTCTGGGAGATCTATGATGCACCTTACCCAGCAGACAGAGAAGCATGCTGTGCCTTTCATAAACAGCACTGCAGTGACTCAGACCTCTACTGTTCTGTTTCTGGGAGAGCAAGCCTGGCCTACCAATGTCCAGTCTATGCCTAGACCCTCTTGGGCATCTGCTGTGTGTATATGGTAAAGGCTTAGTGAATCCTTGTTGTAAGAGTAGACATGGGGTGAAATGGTTTGTATATGGTCGGCCCAGGGAGTGACAGTATTAGGTGTGGCCCCACTGGAGTAGGTGTGTCACTGTGGGTGTGGGCTTCAGGACCCTCATCCTAGCTGCCTGGAAGTCAGTATTCTGCAAGCAGATAGAGCTCCTCCTGCACCATGTCTGCCTGGAGGCTGCCATGTTCCTGCCTTGATGATAGTGGACTGAACCTCTGAACCTGTAAGCCAGTCTCAAATAAATGTTGTCCTTTTAAGAGTTGCCTTGGTCATGGTGTCTATTCACAGCAGTAAAACCCTAACTAAGACACAGGGGTACATGAAACCTACCTGCTGGCCCCAGGCAGACTTCAGTGTCTGGAACCTATCTACATCGCCACTATTGAAAGCATACAGGGTGTCAATGAGCCACTGCCGGTCAGTGTTCCTTAGTGACTCCAGCACGGGGTGCATGAGCTGTGGGGACAGAGACCATTAACTGGTGCAAAGTCAGACTCTCCTCCTTCCCACACTGTTAAGTGCCAGGCCAACTTACAAGTTCTCCAAAGTTAAAAACTCCCTCTCCGAGAAGTCCAGCAAGCCCCAGTGTGAAGGCTCTCTCTTGTTGTTCTGACACTACAAAATGATACAGCCAGTCATATCCCAGTCTTGTCTGGCTTTATAAACCTCACACAATGAAGTAAAGAAGCCGTTCTTAGAATGGTTCTAGTACCGAACTTCAGCAGGAGCTAGCTACCTCTTTAAAAGCATTAGAATTCAGGTCATACCAGGAGCTGTGTATATTTGAATTTTGTGGAAATCCACGTGTATAAAATTTTCTCCACAGAGCTATGCGACCTCTTCACGGTCCAGCTTGTACTACTGACTGGAATATCAGATCCTTTGTTCCCACCCTGACCCATGCCACTCAGCTCTCTCTTGGTTCGAACAGTCTACGGCTCTTCAGACCAGAATGAGTCTGCCTTCTTCTCTCTTGGCTGCAGTAGTTACTTTCCTAATGTATTTCTGTTAAAATGTATACAAAACTTTCCACTTTAAAAGTGAAGAACACCTGACAGAGCTAAGACCTATCCCTTCAGCACCCCATGGCTGCTGTGCTCAGCCACGGGCTCCAAGTGCCGAGAACTATGAGGGCCTTGGGTTACCTGGCAGATCCTTGATGTCCACACAGCCCAGAAACCGTAGAGCATCTTTGTAGTAGGACGCGTGGTTCCCAATTGTTTGATAGTATTTACTGGAGAGATCATAGAAACGACTGTGAACTGATGTCACACCAGGGAGATTGTTGAGCATCTCTTCAACATCTTCAATGGTTTCCTACACACAAGAAGTAAAATCGTCTTCCAACTTAAAAGATCTTTAAAGTAATAGACTAGCAAATGATGTAACTCCACACCCTACAGGAGTAGTGAGTCAGGAAATATGAAGGGCACAGTAGAAAAAGATAGTAACAGGAAATTAATGAAGTAGAGATCTGAGTGGAGTTGCTAGTAAACCACTACCAACTGAGAAAAAATTAAACCACTACCACTTGACTTCCACTGGGTCAAGAATTATAGTGTGGAAATATCAAAGGCTGCCAATGAGGAGTAAGATTTTGTAGAACAACTCACACTAGCACCTTCACCAAGGGGACTGCCCATGCACAAGGAGACTAGGCATAGAAATGCTAACACTTAGAGCACTTGGAATACAATAGATGGCCTCAATCCTTTTATAGAACAGATACATATGCCGTAAAACAGTATATAATAGGATTCACCACACAGGGGTAAAAATGAATGGTCTACACATACCAACTCACAAATCTGGCTCGGAAGTCTAAGATATCCATCCAGTGATAGATATCAATTTGAGAGGATGTAGAATCACGTAGGAGACAACCTCTGGGAATGTCTGTGAGGGACTTTCCAGATTGTGGTAACTGAGGCAGAGAAACCTACCCTAAATGTGGGCACCACTCCAAGAGCAGGTGCTGGAGTGATAAAATGAAGCCAGTGCTGAGCACCAGCATTTCTCTACTCTGCTTCCTGTCTGCAGACCCATGGTAACCAACCACTTCTTGCTCCTGCTGCCACGCCTTCCCTGCCACAGTGGACTGTATCCCCTCAAAGACAAAATAAACTATCCCCTAAGTTCCCTTACAGCACTTCTCGGCATGTCATAGCTAATACCTCCAAACAAAATGTAAACAGGATGCCAAAAAAAAAAAAAAAAAAAAAGGCCAGGCGGTGGTGGCGCACGCCTTTAATCCCAGCACTTGGGAGGCAGAGGCAGGTGGATTTCTGAGTTCGAGGCCAGTCTGGTCTACAGAGTGAGTTCCAGGACAGCCAGGGATACACAGAGAAACCCTGCCTCGAAAAAACCAAAAAAAAAAAAAAAAAATGTAATCAGGATGGATGTGATCTGGGACTAGGAAGTAGTAAGTAAGAACTTTTAGGGCAATGAAAACAAACTGTTAACTGCCACTTCTGTTATTTTTGTTAACATTATGGCTACCAAAATTAAGCCAAAACAAAAGCACACGCAGTCTCTAGATAAACAAGGTAGATTGACAATATTATGTTGTTTTCTCTATTACCACTATTTATGCCTGTCTTCCAAACTGGACAACAACACAAAGGGGCACAGATGGGGCTGAAGAGATGGTCTAGCCATTGAGAGTATTTATTGCTATTGCAAAGGACTTAGGTTCAGTCCCTGGCATCCACATGGCAGCTCACATCTGGCTGTAATTTCAGTTCCAGAGGATGCAATGTTTTCTTCAGGTCTCCACTGGCACTGCATGTGGTGCAGACATATATGCAGGTACACACCAAAACACATAAATATAGACAGACACCTTCAACAATTCAAGAAGAAAGAACAGTGAAGCACACCACCTGGCATGATGAAGCCCGCAAGCTTGCATGCTAGACCACATGGTGACTGGACAGACAGCTGTGCTCACACAGGGAATGCTCTTTGTTTAAGAGTAAATGTCTTATCAGCAGTTTACCTTAAATGGGAAAACAAAACAAAACCCCCAAACCAACCAAACCAAGCAACCAACCGAGCAGAGGGTGGAATATACCAAAGGTGGCGGTAAGTAACAATGGGAACATCTCGATTAGAATACAAGAGCTCTTTGGCTTTTTTTCCCCTCTCTGTAACTTAAAATATCTTCAAAAAACAATTGAAGAGGAAGAATGTCTGCAGTACTCTCTCTCACCTTTGTAGCCTGCAGATCCCCGATGTTTAATTTTAGAGCTCCGATTGCCGTCTTACACAAGATCACAGCTTCATCACTACTTTTTACCTGAAGAGATTAAAAAAACAAGGGAACCTCAGAAATTTAGGCACCAAACTTGCAAAGCAGGCTGCTCCTTGGGCACTGACTTGACTGAGACCAGGAACTTGACTTCTGAGGGTGTAGACATAAATTACAAATTGCATAGATAGTAGAAAATGCTTTTCAAACTCCATATTCACCTTCTCACGAGTCTTTTCCAGAAAAGTAAGAGCCACATTAGGATCTAGAATAGAAACATGAACAAAGTCAGACCCACCACCTTCTTACCAGTTACGACATCTTTAGACAAGATAAACAGTAACATTTCTCTTTCCCCGATTATTACAAAAATCTCACAATGTACCCCACAGTGGCCTACGTAGCTCAGGTTGTACTTACTGCCTCACCCCAGTGTTGAGATTACAGGTGTGCATTACTAACCCGGACAATTTGGTATTTTCTAGTATAAAACAGAGGCTTACCGGTCATCTGTCTAACCACATGAAGAATTATTTCTACCAGGGACAGAGGGTTTACCCTGAAATAAAAACCACCAGTTTTTTAGTGTTAAAAAGCACTAATGTATTCATTTTCAAAGTAAACTAACTGACAAAAGGAGATTACCTGTGCTCAAATTCACTGATGAAGTTTTCATAAAGCTGCAAAACCAAAGATGGAGAGTTAGTACAGAATGAGCCTCACTCTGAGAAACCAGACTCTAAAAGCTGCTTCTCATTACAGATGCAGCACTAAGACCGGCAAGTGAGAGTGTGCAAACCACAATGCCCATCACACAGACAGCACCGCCTAAACCTTTGTTGAATGATGGGTTTATTGGAGTCCACATAAGTGGTCACCAATGGATTATTGAAGAAAACCAGAGCTCCTAGCTTTGAGACTCAGAGTCTTGGTCTATAAGAATCTTCTACATAGCTGGGCCTGGTGGCTCACACCTTCAGTCCCAGCACTTGGGAGACAGAAACAGACAGATCTCTGTGAATTTGAGGCTAGTCTGTTCTACATAGCTGGTTCCAAGTCACCTAGGGTTACAAGGAAAGACTGTCTCAAAAACCGAACAATTAAAAAAAAAATCACCTAAATATTAATTCCTACATTCTTCCTCCAAGGTACTTCAAGTAAAACAGCTGGACCAGTGTGATGTGTTCCTAATCAAACAAAATAGAGTTTCTTCAGATTTCAAAAGGCTATAGGCCTTCTAAAGACTCATTACCAACTTTCTTTTTTTGTTTTGTTTTTTTTTCGAGACAGGATTACTCCGTGTAGCCCTGGCTGTCCTGGACTCATTCTGTAGACCAGGCTGGCCTCGAACTCAGAAATCCACCTGCCTCTGCCTCCCAAGTGCTGGGATTAAAGGCGTGTGCCACCACCGCCTGGCCTTTTTTTTTTTATAGATAGACTAACTATCCCTTTCAAATTTAGATGTTGATGAGAAAGGTTACAGGAGAAGGGTTCTGGTGAGGCAATCCCTGGGTGTCCCTCAGAGAATCTGAGGAAGCATGGGAAAGAGTGTGTTCTTATTTTTTATGCTGACAACATTTAAAAAATGCTCCATTAGAGAGAAAGCATAGTACAAAGTCCCCCTCAACCCTCTCACCTCCAATGGAGGCATTCTCTTTTCTATACTACTCTGGCTAGAAATCTCCGGGCAAGTGGAACCTTTGTGCATGGATGGGCTGTGAGAGCTGGGAAGTGAGGGGAGCCCTTAAATTGTCCCTCTTCCTAGCAGTCTTGTGTGTAGCCCAGGCTAGTCTCAAACTAATGATCTTCCAGATTCAAGTTTCTAAGTGCTGGGATTACAGGTGTGCCACCGGTCCAGTTTCTTTCTTTCTTTTTCCCTTTTGGTGCTGTTATGTAAGGTGTATAAAGCACATACTTCCACTGAGCCATCTTCCCAGCTCTAGTCTAAATTTTAAAAAACAGAAAGTCTGCTTCAATGTTGTGATTTATTAGCTGTAACCTATGGTGATTTATCTATGTCTGCTATCACATATAAGAAAAGGAGAGACTTTCTCAGTGCTATCATGAAGGGCCCAGTGCTTACAGCAGTCCTCAGTACAAAGTGATTGCTGAAAGATGTAACTCAGTGTGACCACCAGAAAATCCCCCCCAACTTTTTTTGTCTTTAAAAGTTCCTGAGTAGAACTGGGCATGATACTGCATATATTTAATGACAGCACTTGGGAGGCCAAGGCTGGTGGACTATGAATCCAATCCCAGTCTGGTCTATAGAGCAAGTTCCAGGCCAGTAAGAGCTACATAGCCCCAACCAACCAACCAACCAACCAACCAACCAACCAACCAAAAATTATGAGCAAGTGCAGGAGAAATGGCTTAGTGATAGTTAAGAGCATTTTGAAGACTCAAACTGGGTTCCTAGCACCTATGCCAGTTGGCTTACAGCTGCCTGCAACTGCAGATTCAGGAGATCTCTTCTGGCATCCTTGGTTGCACTCTCGTGTGCAGGCACACACGCTTGTGTGTACACACACACTCTCACTCTGATGCACACACACATGTTAAAAGTAAGTAAAAATTAATAATAATAGTTTGTAAGTATACTCAACATAATCTGACCCGTATGGTAAGTCATTACCTTAATCAGACCATCTCCTTGGGCAAAGCATGGGTCTTGCACAAAATCAAGCACTTGTAGTGTCAGCTGATGCCACAACCTACAAAACAAAAAGCCCTTGAGTCCCACGCACTAACATGAAGTCAGATGCCTTCAGCCTCAGTGGTCCCATCAAACACCAAGTACTATCCAGTGCAGGTTCCACTACACAGTACAGTAGTTAAAGCAAGAGCCAGTTCATTCAAGCTTAGTTTCTGACTGACTCTGCTGCCCCTCAGTCACTTATCCTCTCCAAGACTCTGTTATCTTAGGTAACAATGGAGAACACTTTTTAAGACAGCTTCAACACCCACTCTGAGTGTCAATGGAAGAACTTTGGAATTCTACGCCTATATTTTGAACTTCATGCTCTCTTACTTATTAGCTGACTACCTCACAGAATAGAAAACTGATATTCAATCTCCTCATCTGTCAACGGGAAGGATGAAATAAGCCAATATTTTATAAAAAAGCCAATACATGAACTGCTAGGACACTGAAACAGCACATTTCACACCAAGACTAAAGGTTAATATTTAATAATAGAGATAAAATGTTTTGAAAAACACAGAATGTTACACCATATATAAGCAGTTACATATTAAAACACTGAAAAATTTCTTTTGAAATCACTAAGAGTTTTAACTGCTGAACATTATCATATGGAAAGGCTCATAAGAGGTGTTGCTTCAGAGGAATGCTCTGTATCAATGGCAGCAACTCGTAATTGTTCTGAACTTCATCCCGTTTCCAAACAAACTCAAACACTAAGATCTCTTTAGCGGCAAAAAGGTCAATATGAAATGCATCAGAAAATAGGGGCGGTGGGAGGTCGATCAATGGTTGTAGAATCAGGAAGAAATCAGAGGCCGTAGACAATCACACCACGGCTTAGTACAGGGTACCAGAGCTGTTTCTCAGACGGGGTGACACCCTAGCTTCAAAACTATTTGCTCGTTTGAATTAAGAGCTATCTAGCATCACAGGCCAGCCCGGGCCTCCTTTAGTTAATTAAGATATAGAAGACGAAGCTTAGCAGCTTATCATAGCCGAAAAGGCTGGAACGCAGGGAGTCTAGATTCAGAACCCTGGCAACAGCTCTGCTCGTTAGGCTATCGATCCTTTTCCTCCACATCCCAGTCCCTCCAGACTGCTCGGAGCCTCTGGCCCTCCCAGAGCCCTCTCGCACCCGCCCCAGCCTCAGAGCTCACTTCTTCGTGTACAGCTCTTCCAAACGGTGCCAAACGGCAGCCTGGCCCGGCCCGGAGCTCTGACACTGCTGTAAGAAGGCCGGCACATCCTTCATGATTGCAGAGAGCTGGGAACACAAACACTAAGCAGTCGGAACCGGCAGGGATGGCGGACGGAAATGCTCGCTCACTTCCGGCACCGCGCCGTGCGGGGCATGCTGGGAGCGTCCCACTAGCCTCCACGGGTTGCGGTCGTCAAGGTAACCGCGTTCTTGGCTTCCGCCAAACTTCTCCGGGGTTTCTGACCCTGCCTTGAGGAGTTAAAGAGTATGGGTGCCTGGGGACAGCTAGCTACCGGCTGGTCACGTAGCCTCGAGGTTTCTGAAACCGGATGGTGTCTGGCGAAGACTAGCTGTGATGCAGTTCCTGACCTCTGTAAGCGCTCAGCGAGCATTAGTTATCACCCGCCTGCTCAAGGGAGTCGAGAGCGGGGTAAAACGATGAAATCTCCCGATCTGGCTTCCCAACCAATAAGTCAGAGTCTCACAATGGGGGAAGCTGCCAGCACCAGGCATAAATACACCCTTCGACACGTGGGGTTAACGCGCCGGGGGCTGGGCTGGGCACGGTGGAGGGAAGGCGCGGGAGGGCGGGACTTGGCCAGAAGGGGGCGGGAGTTAAGAGTGCCTAGAGGGCGGGGCTTGGCGCACGGGGGCGGGGACTCGGTTGGCACTTGACCCTCTAGGCGCTGTAGTCCTGCAGAGCGTCATGGCGCTGAGCGGTCGACTGGCATTGGCCGCGCTCAGACTGTGGGGTCCGGGAGGTGAGCCACGGCAGGGGAGGCACGGGATCTCGCAGATAGGCTGTCAGCGGTGTTTTAGGGGCGGGTAGCTGGAAGCAATTGCAGGAGTAAGGACCCGGCAGGTGCGCCCTTCCGCAGGGTTCAGCTGACCGGCCATCTATCTGTACCTCACTTACCTCCTTAAAGATTTTTTTCTAGGTAGCTATTGCAGCACAGTCTTTGAACTATTTTATAGAAGTTCATTGTATGGATGTCTTATAATTTATGTTATCACTTCCTTATTGAATACTTTCTAATCTTGAATTATTATAAATAACGTGATGAATAACCTTGTTTACACCCCATTTTGAGCATAAATTCCCAGTAGACTGCCTTGTGTAAAGCTACGCGGTTTGTATTGTTTTGCGACTGGACTTCTTGTTCAAACTGGCTTTTAGCTGGCTGTGTGAAGAAGGATGACCTTGAACTCCTGATCCTCCTGGCTTCCACCTCCAAGCTTCTGAGATTACAGTCATGTGCCACCACATCCAGCTGTTACTTATGTTTTAATTGTCCCCCATAAAGGTTGTGAAACTAAAAATTTCACCAACAATCACACTGTCTGCAAAAATAGGACCATGTTTTGTATAGTCCTGAGAGTGACCCATAATAGGGATATTTTCAGTTTAAAATGAGTGAGTTAATTAAGTTAGAAATCACATTGCATATCCAAAAAAAAAAAAAAAATCCAGCAGAAATCTATTGAGGAAGCTCCTTTGAGGTAGCCAGGTGGAACTCCCAAAAAAGAGAGTCTCTGGCAGAAGAGAGTGACCCCTTCTGTGAAGTTGTTTAGTAAAGCAACAGATAGAGGTAATATCAAATTGGACACTTGATACATCCAACAGAAACTGTAGGCGATTTCTTTTCCTTGCAGGCACTTTCCTATACTGGGATAAACAATAGTAACCTCCGCTGGAACCGGTTCCCTTTCTGTTCTCAAGGGCACAGTGTTTTCACTCTTGGGCTGTTTTGCTTTTCTCTCTGTCCTGTCACACAGTTAGGGGAGCCAGTCCTCCAGACTTTGGACTTTGAGACAAACATGGGTCTGACAAGGGGGGAGGGCTTGTCAGCCTTGACTCCAAAGCCATCTTCTCAGTGAACTCAAACGACACAGGACAATTTATCAATATAATGTACAAATTGGGAATTTTTATTTTTATTTTTTAAATTTTTTTTTGGTCAGTGCTAGGTATCAAACTCAGGCTTTGCACTAGTCTGGTAGGCTATCATGGTACCGTCGAGCTACATACCCAGCTTGGAGTCCTCACATTCATAGGGCCCACAGTTGTTAGCAAAGAAATGTCAGTACCCTATAATAGATGACTAGTTGGGTAGACAATGGTATATTCACTTGATGTGTGGAAGACTTTAATAGAGTTGTTCATTTAGGTTACTGCCCCAGAGCCCTTTCTCTATACCAGACTTCTGGGTGCTGGGGATAATGCATAGATCAGAAAAGACACTCTAATTTGTGGAAGCATTTCTAATACGAGATCATCTGTGAGACTGGCTGGCTGTCAGCAACCCTAACACAGGAGCCCTGGGATGTCTGTGAGGAGGGTACCTTTACAGAACATTTCTTCTGCTCTTGATTTTAGATTTTGGGACTCTTGTGTGTGACTTCGTCCTCTGTCTCTTTGCAATGTCTTGGGCAGTACTCAATCCTAGCCTCTGGGTCTCTTCATCTCAGGGACTTCCCATACCTTGTAGATCTTAAATGTGTTGTAGATATTTGGTAAAATTTTGTTCACATGTATGTCAGTGACTTGCAAACTTTTTTTTTTTTTTTGGTACAAGTGACTAAAAAATTGTCTTTTATGTTCCCTGAGTGATGACAGCAATGGTCACAACTTTTCTATTGTCCCTTTTGTATTTTCATCTGGTTTGTATTTGAGAGGAGTTCAAAAAATATTAGGGCAGGAACTCTGAGTGCATTGCCCTGGGTACCTGTGTGATGGGCATTTGATGAGGGAGAGGTGTGTTGGAGCCAGGGCTTGCTGCTTCTCGTTCTTGTCTTCATCAGGAGGCCCCTAGAGGGGTTTCACTGACTCAGCTCAGAAGAGGGACCTTCAGAAAGTGCTTTTTTGCCCAGCTCTGATACAGCAGACCCTTCTTCAGATGCATGGGCCTATTTCTGCAGTGTGAGAGGAAGTGAGGCCTTTCTCTTGTTGGGTTTTGTTATTGCTCTTCTCCTGTGTATTTCCTGTCCTCTCTGCTGAGAGGTTTGTAAACACAGGTTCCTCCAAATAAGACTGGAAGAATTAGGAGCTGGCTGTAAATCAGGGCTGAAGCGCTTGCCTCTTCACCCCTGGCACACCAAAACAATACCAGCAACAGCAACAACATACTCCAGACATCTTTGGCTTCTGTGCTTTTAGCTTCGGCAGGTGAGGCTCAGGGTGGTGGATTGAGTACTCCTGACTTGCTGGTGGCGCACAAGTCGATAGATATCGGACCACCAACTCTGTGTGGATGGAGTGGATGTACACAGGAGGGAGAGCTGACAGCCAGTTGTAGTGACAGTTTTGACATTTTATTGAAAAAAAAAAAAACCCACAGAAATATTAAGAATGCTTTCATTTTAATTCCAGGTGTGGGATACGGGGTTGCTTCAGATGTCCACAGCAGCTGACTATGATTTGCCTCATGCTCTGGTGTGTGTGTGTGTGTGTGTGTGTGTGTATATGAGGGGGGGCGGTTCATTGTTTATTTCCTATTTAACATATTAATTAAAAATTTTTGCTTATTTATTTCATAGAAATTAGCAATTGTAATAAATAATTTCCTCCCGAGATGCTTTGTAATTCTAATAAGTTTGCCTATTTTTGTCTTTTATTCTCTAGGACATGTGGTTTTGTACAGAAAACAAAACCAATTTAGAAATGTCAAGGGTTCCCTATTGTTTAAATACTTACAAGTTGAAGTATTGTAATTATCAAATGTACAACAGCTGGAGAACTGACTGGCAGGTGTTCTCCAAAGTCTCTCTCCTTCCTTGGAGCTGTGTCCATGTTAGCACATTTTCCCCTTGGGACCTGATGCCTGCTTAGCTTGCTGGTGGGGTTTGCATTCAGACTAGGTTTTAAGTGCCACTTCTGGAAGTAGTCCCCTTGCTTCTCAGTGAGCAGTTCCTCCCACTGTATTTTGGGCTTATTGTGTGTGTTTGCAGGAAAGTCGGGCACCCAGGAAATGGGGTGACTTCCTCTTCTGTGTGTCTTCCCAGCTGGAACAAGGTTCCTTCCAAGGGAACAAAATCTCTTGTCTAAGGCTTCTCTGTGAGGCTATTGTTCTTCTAATGGAGAGTTCTCTTTGATTCCTCTGTCCTGATGGACTAGAAAGAGCAAGTGTCTCTTAACTCCACCATCTTTATGATTAGGCCCCCACAAGAATTCTAAACTAAAAGGGCCAGGTTGCAATGAGGAAGAGACAGAGACAAAAAAAAAGAAAAGGCAGGAGTGCAGATGGGTTCTGATGAATGCTCTATTACAGATGTTCTAACAGTTGCTCTGCAATAGCAAGAGGCCGCCTAGTACTATGCTCAGATAAGCCAGTGGACCATCAGCCAAACAAAAGCAGGTCCAGACTCTGGACCTCAGGGAGGACTCTCATGCTTCTATCCAGGGAGGTGACACAGACAGTTGGACCCAAAGGCCTGTTCTGGCCCTTGGCACTGACCCCGATGACCCCTCTGATGGGACAGGATCATCTATAGGCATCGCACACTGAGTGCCTAGACCATGGGCACAAAGTACAGCTCTTGCTTCAAAGTGAATAAGGCATAGCTCATTGTGAGCCCAGTACGAGTGACCATGCCCTGGAAACATGGACTCAGGTTACACAAAATAAAATATCACTTATGGAAGGAGTTATACAAACTTTCAGTCACAGAACAAAAGACAGAAATTCACGTGTTTCCTGAATATCAGTGGGAACATCAGATAGGTGGGTTAAAGTCAACAGTAACTTCTCTGCTAAAGGTTTCAGATACTATCTAATGAGAGTCTTAGCTCCTGGGCTAGTGGAAGCTTGTGTTCTTTGAAGTCAAGACATTCTGAAGGTCTTACTTCATAGTCAAAAGGATATTAGGTATCCTATCCAGGGGACTAAAGATAGCTCTAGATAAGCATAGCTCTGGCTCTGCAACATTCCAACTCTGCAGTTCCAACTGGTCAGTCAGCTGTGGTTTTCTTCAGAGCCCTTCAGCTCACACCATTGATGATGGGAGTCATCGGGGAACCTGTCTCTCGGGTTCAGTTTTTGCCCTCAAATAAATCTCGATTCCTGATGCAAGATGGTTCTGTGCTTTAGTTGGTAGTCATGTGTGGTGGGAAAGTGGTTGTTTGGACGGCCCTGGTGAGGCCACGTCCACCTTTGATGGTGGGAAGAATCCAGCTGCACTCACTCTGGCTAACCTAAGACTGACTGTTGTCTGCTGCCTTTCTTCTGTGCTCTTGCTGTCAGTATTTCAGGTGGGAGAAGGCCCATATCCCTCTCTGTGGGAACCTCAGGCAGCTTTGGATGTGGAGGAAGCAGTGAGAAGAAGCTTTCTCTGCAGGATGTAGCTGAGCTGCTTCGGTCCAGAGCCTGCAGTAGGGTCGTGGTCATGGTGGGGGCTGGCATCAGCACACCCAGTGGCATCCCGGACTTCAGGTATGCTGCAGTGCCCTCGGATGTCATTCCTCCATTGTCTTCTGCAGGGCTCAGCCTTTTCCTTCTCTCTGCAGATCCCCAGGGAGTGGCCTCTACAGCAACCTTCAACAGTATGACATCCCATACCCTGAGGCCATCTTTGAACTTGGCTTTTTCTTTCACAACCCCAAGCCCTTTTTCACGTTGGCCAAGGAGCTGTACCCTGGGCACTATAAGCCCAATGTCACTCACTACTTCCTTCGGCTGCTCCATGACAAGGAGCTGCTTCTGCGACTCTACACACAGAACATCGATGGGCTTGAGAGAGGTGAGCCTTTGGCCCCTTTCGTGTCTGCTTGTTTCTCAGGACTGTCTATGGCCTACCGTTTATGTTGACCCTGGTACTGTTGCTAGGCAGCTGGTTATGCCTTAACCACTTCTGGGTTTAAGGCCACATGGAAACCTCTGTAGGCCTGTCTCCCACACACCTTCTGGGTTCTGAGTTTTAGATGGAACTGAAATTCATATTATTATGAATCTAGTGTGGATCTCTCTCTCTCTCTTCCTCTTTCTCTTCCTCTCTCTCTGTCTCTCTCTTTGTCTCTGTCTCTCTCACTTTCTTTCTCTTTCTCCATCTCTCCCTCCCTTCTTCCCTCCCTTGCTCCCCTTTTCCTCCCTTCTCTCTTTCTCCCACTTTTTCTCCATCTCTGGCTCCCACCTAAGGAACCCTTAGGTCCTTTCCCTCCATTTCCATGTGTAACACATGGGCCAGGCCTTGTTCTCTGTTCCCTCCACCTCATCTTTCACCCTCAGATTATTTTCAGGCGGATCCCTCACATCATGATGTTAATATAGAAATTATGTCTAGGTGTTTATGGACATCTCTGGAAGATAAAGCCTTGTGGAAGCATAGCTCTAATGCCATTATTCTGAAGAGCCACCAACATTCCGTGTTGCCCAAGTCAGTCAGTGATGTCTTGGCTCTACTTTACAACCATGGTGACAACCATGGTTAGAGCCTGAGTACCCTGGGCGGGGGGAGGTGCTGCTTCCCCAAGGTGCAATATGCAGGCCCACAGCAGATCCAGCCAGTCTGCCATTCTTTGGGGTGCTGTGGTCTGAAGTAAGACATCACATTGCAGGGACAGGATTCCTGTGAGAAGGAATCTACAGCCCAGAGCCAGAGACAGTAGTGACTACCCCAAGTTTCCCCCCAAGCAGAAGGAAAGGTTTTAGGGGGAAGGTAGGAATTTCTTGGCTTTGGGTTTAAGCACTGTAGTTACCAAAACACAGTAATGAGCTTGCTGAGAGAGAACCCGTTTGTTGAGGAGGTTCTGTTAGAGCCCATGCTCACCTCAAATGTACTCTGGAGCTCAGACTGTCTTGGAACTCTCAGTTCTTTAGTCTCAGCCTCCCCAGTGCTAGGATTATGTGCTTATGCCACCACATGCAACTGAGAAGTCCTTTTCTGTTTGCTTATTAGCCATAGAGTTTTTTGAAGTCTGTTTTGTCAAGCCCAGAAGGTGTGCTTGTGTACTTACGTAGCCATCCCAGAGGCTGCAAAGTAAGATCTGGTTTGAATTTCAGCATCTGGTATCCCTGCCTCAAAGTTGGTTGAAGCTCATGGATCCTTTGTATCAGCTACATGCACAGTCTGTCGAAGGTCCTTCCCAGGGGAAGACATATGGGTGAGTCAACTAATGAAATAGTCTCTGCCTTCTGCAGTTCTTGGGGGTAGAGGATCTTATAATAGCTTGTTTTGTGCTTGTTTACTTGTTTGTTTCAAAACAGGATGCTCACAGAGGTCTGAAACTCACCAAAATAGCTAGGCTGATTGGCTAGGCAGCCCTAAAGATCCACCCTAAGGATCTCTGCCCCTCCAGTGCTGGGATTGCAAGTATACATCACCATCCTTGGCTTTGTTTGCTTGCTTGCTTGTTCGTTTGTTTGTTTGTTTGTTTCAGACAAGGTCTCTCTATTTAGACCAGGTTGGCCTGTAACACAAAGAGATTTATCAGATTCTGTTGGGATTAAGGACATCCTCCACCATGCCTGACTCCTGAATTTTTGACTTAGAAAAATAATACATACTTGTAAGAGAACTAAGGCTGGGCTGAGGATGTGACGCATTTCAGTGGTGGAGTGCTTGCCTGGTATACATGGCCCTGAGCTCTATGGCTAGTGCTCCCTCCACCCCAAAAATGCACGTCAGAAATATATAGGGAAAATGAATTTCCCATGGCAGGCATGGTTGAGCATGCCTTTAATCCCAGCACTTAGGAGGCAGAGGCAGGTGGATTTCTGAGTTTGAGGCCAGCCTGATCTACAGAGTGAGTTCCAGGACAGCCAGGGCTACACAGAGAAACCCTGTCTCAAAAAACCAACCAACCAAACAAACAAAGATATATGTACATATAAACATGCATGCAGGTATCTATATAGACATACCTCCTAATATTAAAAGTAGTTCATTGATTCCTATTAAATTTATTTTATAAATTCTCTACATTCAGTTTAATGGATATCTTATGTTGACATCTGAGACACATTTACTCCTTTTGTTACTTAATATGAGGCATTTTAAAAAAATATTTATTTATTATATGTAAGTACACTGTAGCTGTCTTCAGACACACCAGAAGAGGGCATCAGATCTCATTACGGATGGTTGTGAGCCACCATGTGGTTGCTGGAATTTGAACTCAGGACCTTTAGAAGAGCAGTCATTGCTCTTATCCGCTGAGCCATCTCTCCAGCCCAATATGAGGCATTTTTAATGCTTATAATTTTTGCTTTTAAAAACAATACAGGAAGAGGTAGGAAGATGGCTCAGTAGGAAAAGTGTTTGCCATATAAGTGCTAGGCAGGTATGGCAGCCCACCTAGAGTCTTATATTCTTAGAACAAGCTCGTATCTATACTAGCTCTGCTAAACACAAAGACCAGTGTTCAGATCCCTAACACCCTTGTAAGAGTTGGGCACAGTAATATACATGTCTGTAACCTTTGGGCTGAGTGGTTGGAGACAGGCATACCTGTAGAGCTCACTGGCAAACAGCCTAAGCCTAACCAATGAGTTCATGAGGTGATGAGACACACTAAACTCAAAATCTAAGGTGGAGCCAAGTGTGGTAGCACATGCTTTACTCCCAGCACTTGAGGCAGAGGCAGGCAGATCTTGGTGAGTTCAAGGCAAACTTGGTCTACATATTGAACTCTATGAGGACCAGGACTACATAGAGACCCTGTCTACACACACACACACACACACACACACACACACACACACACTACATAGAGACCCTGTCTATACACACACACACACACACACACACACACACACACACTCACGCACACACACTCACGCACGCACGCACGCGCACACACACGTGCACGCACGCACGGAGAGTAACTAAAGAAGGTGTTCAGCATCTACCCCTGTCTTCCACATGCATGTATTCATAAGTGGGTCCGCGTATTCACACATACTATTCTGTAAGGTCCAGAGAACGTGGAGCCAACCATATTGGCTCCTGGCAACTGGTAGGGATGGTAGATGGTTCCATGCTGGGGAGAGGTGAAATGTATGGGCTCCAGGGCCAGGCGGTTCAGGTGATCCAGTGGCCCTCAGGAGAAGGGGATGGGCAAGGGTTGGCATCCTTTGGTTAGCACCTGGTTTGAAGCCTGGAAGCTAGAAGACATTAATTATAAATGAGCAAGGATCAAAAACACAAGGCAAGATGGAAACTGTGAGAACCAGTAGGGCGCATGACTATTCAGGGACAGTGTGTTGAATTCTGGAGGAAACAAAGCTCAGTGGCCATTTCAGAGGGGCGTATACACGGCTTTGTCTGCTAGGCGCAGGATTTACCCGAGGTTGGTCTTTGTGGTCCCTCCTGAAGACATAGTATGTGTCCTCGGATTGGCCTATTTGTCTGAGTAGGTTCTTCTTATTTCTTATTTTGAGTACTTTCTGGAAAATAGAGTTTAATCAAGGACAAGTAAATCTAGTAATTGATCTCCTGGAATTTGCCCATGGGCTCATGCCACCCACATTCATGGTGGTCTTTCCCACGTATTTAACCCTCTCTACAAACACCCTGCAGGCATTCCCTGAGAAGTGCTTTACCAATCGGTTTAGTCCTTGAAATCAGTCGGGTTGGCAGTGAACATCCCTGGGGCAAGCTGGCAGCTTTCCTTCTTCATTACTGGAGTCTCTTCTGCTGGAGTCTGTCAGGTCGAGTGCATCTGCTTTCAGCTGGTTGGTGCTTTTCTGCATGTATCTACTCTCCATCTTCCTGATTCTTTTCTAGGTTACTTTTATATTTTGCATTTTTATTCTAGTTATTTGTGGGGGTGTGGGGGACACATGTGCCATGGTGCACCAGTGGAGGCTGGTGTAACTTTGGAAATCCTTGGATTCAGATCAACCGTATTACTTTGTGCTTTGTGTTTTTCCCACTGCATATCATTTCTTTCTTCCATCCCTTCATCCATCTCTTCCTTCCTTTCTCTATTCTTCCATTCCTTTCTAGTTCATTAGCTTGAAAGTTGTTAGAGTTTGAAGTCAAATGTCCCCCACAGGGTTACATGTTTGAACACCCCATCTGTATTAAGAAGTTGTAGAACCTTTGGGATATGAGGCCTAGCTGACAGAAGTAAATCACTTGGGTAGGCTTTTAGAGGCCACACAGCTTCTGCTTCTGCCCTTTGCTTTCTGCTTTCTGGTTGGCCATAGCATGAACAGCAGCAGCCATCCATTCCCATGTCCATGAATGGAGCCACCCCTGCATCAATAATGCTTCATCCCTTAAGTTGTTTCTGAGAGGTGTTGGTCACTGCACTGCCAAGAGTGCCCAGATCATAGCTGCACAATCTCCTTGTGTTCTTTTAGTAACAACTCACACGCACATGCTCATTTGTTCACATTTCAAATAGCTCTTATGGTGTATACCTGTAATTCCAGTATTTAAGGGATAGAAGCTGAAGGATTGTGAGCTCAGGGCTAACCTAGACTACATAGTGAAACTCTCTCAGAAAACCCTCAAGAGCTGACTTCTTATTAGTACTCGGTAATGTACAATTTGTCTAGATATGCCATGGTTCATCCACTCTGCTAGCAATATGAATGCTTCAGTTCAAGAATACAAATTGCTTTATGCAGGTTTTGTGTAAATGTAAGCTTTCAAGTTCAATGGGTAAATATTAAACTTGATTTTTAGATCACAGTAGAAGTGTGATAGTTTTATAAGAAGCAAAGAACTAGGGCTAGATATAGTTTAGTAATATATGTATGGCTATAGCTTAGTAATATATGTATGTATGGCTATAGCTTAGTAATATATGTATGGCTATAGCTTAGTAATATATGTATGGCTATAGCTTAGTAATATATGTATGGCTATAGCTTAGTAATATATGTATGTATGGATATAGTTAGAGAGCTTAACTAGCTCATGTGAAGCCCTGGGTTCAGTTCTCAGCAACACACACACACACACACACACACACACACACACACACACACACACACAGAGTCTTGCAAAGTGACTATGATACTGTGCTTCCAACTGCATCCAGAACCCCTACTGCTCCATGTCCTCATCAGTATTGTTTAATTATCCATGTTCAGAATCCAGGTCAGAACTAATAAGGAATGTAGTGATACCCGGTGATTTAATTTTCAGTTCCTTGGTGGTTTTTAATGGTGAGCATCTTCTTAGGTGGTTGTTACCTTTTGTTCTTTGGGGAGGTATCTGTGGTTTTTTGCTATTCATTCTCTCTCTCTCTCTCTCTCTCTCTCTCTCTCTCTCTCTCTCTCTCTCCCTCCCTCCCTCTCCCTTTCTCTCTCCTCCCTTCCTCCCACTCCTTCTCCTTCTTCCTCCTCCATGTATGTATGTATGTATGTATGTATGTATGTATGTATGTATGTATGTATAGACAGGGTTTCTCTGTGTAGCCCTGGCTGTCTTGGAACCAATCTGTAGACCAGGCTGTCCTCAAACTCAGAGATCCATCTGCCTCTGCCTCCTAAGTGCTGGGATTAAAGGCGTGCTTTACGACCACCTGGCTGTATTTTGCTCCTTTCAAAATTGGTTTCTTCTAGTTGAGCTTTAAGAGTTCATTGCAGAGCTAGCAGGATGGTTGCACAGGCATATTTATTTACTTCTCTTGCTGTGATAAGACCCTGTGACCAAGGCAGTTTAAAAAAAGACTTTGTTTTTGCTTGTGGTTCCAGAGGGATAAGAGTCCATCATGGTTGGGACATATGGCAACAAGTGACAGGCATGGCCACAGGAATAGGAAGCTGAGAGCTCACATCTTCAAAGGCAAGCATGAAGCAGAGAGAACAAAGTGGAAGTAGGGTGAGGATATAACTCTCAAAGCCAGCGACCACTGCCATGTCTCCTCCAGCCAGGCAGCCCCTCCTAAACTTTCCCAAGGCACCAACAGCTGAGACCAGGTGTTCCAGTGCCTGGTCCTCTGGGGTCGTTGCTGATCCAGACAGAGTGCCAGTGAAGGTGCTTGCTGCCAAGCCTGTCAGTCTGAGTTCTTTCCTTGGGACTCACACGCTGAGGGAGAGAAGCAATCCCTACATGCCACTTGCACATAGGTATCATGCCCTATACATACAAAATAATTAAAAGTGTAATAAAACATTTTTTGTATATTTTAGTTAATAGTTCACTATCAGGCATGTCTTCTGTAAATATTTTTCCCAGTCTGTGGCTTTTCTCCTCACTCTTTGTACAGTGTCTTTCTCAAACTAGAAGTTTTTTGTTTTTGTTTTTTGTTTTTTCTAGACAGGGTTTCTCTGTGTAGCCCTGGATGTCCTGGAACTCACTTTGTAGACCAGGCTGGCCTCGAACTCAGAAATCTGCCTGCCTTTGCCTCCCAAGTGCTGGGATTAAAGGCACGCGCCACCACTGCCCCACAGACTAGAAGTTCTTTTTAAAAAAAAAAAAAAGATTTATTTATTTATTTTTTGTGTATGAGTACACTGTAGCTGTACAGATGGCCGTGAGCCATCATGTGACTGCTGGGAATTGAACTCAGGACGGCCCTGCTTGCTCCGGCATAATACACTGTAGCTGTATTCAGACACACCAGAAGAGGGCCTCAGATCTCATTATAGGTGGTTGTGAGCCACCATGTGGTTGCTGGGATCCGAACTCAGGACCTTCGGAAGAGCAGTCAGTGCTCTTACCCGCTGAGCCATCTCACCAGCCCAGACTAGAAGTTCTTAATTTGATCTTATATCATCCTTATTTCTTTCAAGGGTTTGCTTTAGTCTTAAATCCAAAAGATCATTGCCATACTAGAGTTCACCTAGGTTTCCTCCCATGCCATCTTCTAGAAGTTTTTGTCTTTGCATATAGGTCTTGGATCCACTCTCAGTTAGTTTTATGAACCATGTAAGTCTGTCTAAGTTCATTCTGTTGCATGTGGATGTATGTCCCAGCACATTCATGTGGGTGTATGTCCCAGGTTCATTCTGTTGCACATGGATGTATGTCCCAGCACATTTGTAGGAAATGTCCTTTCTCTATTGGTCTACCTCTGCTTTTCAATCAGAAACCAGTTGCTGTGCCTTGTGTCAGTTTGGAGCATCTTCTCTGTTGTGACCTCTTTCTTCTCTTGCCGGTTCGCAGTTTGGTACCTTTGGCTTTAGAGTCCTAAGATCTGGGAGCTCTCTGACTTTGCCTTCCTTCTTCTATGTTGTATTGGCTTTTCTAAACCTGTCAGCTAATCATGTTTTCTGCTTATTTTTCAGACTTTTTCCTCAAGAATTTGCAGTTTCCCTGTGTTGTGTTTCCACATGGATTCCTTTGATTCCTTCTGCTTGTAATCACAGGGCTTTCTCTGTCACTGCAGAGGAATCCCCAGCAGGCTCACTTTAGCTGCACGTCACTTCCTTCCTCCTTCCTGCTTTCTGTGTTCCTGAGTAGATGAGCATCCCATCTTCTCCTGGGCAGTTGTGGCCACTCTGCAGTGTATGCTGTTGCTACACTTATGTTGCATTCTGAGTGATTTCTTCTGATCTGTTTTAAGCTCATCAATACCTTGTTGTGGTTGTAGTGAATAAAGTTCTTCCATTGAATTTTACCTTTGCTTTTTATTTCTAGAAATTCTACTTGGTTCTTTTTAAAGCAATCCATAACATTTAAAAATTTTCTTTTCTTAGATATCTTAAGCTGGTCATTTTTCTCCTTTTAACTTAAATACAATATAGTTTTATTATCTGTAGCTAATACTTTCTGGCATCTGTTGGCAGTTGTTTCTACTCATTCTTGCTGAATTTATTCTACTAAAATCTACTTAGTTAGCTATAAATCTTTATTTTACAAGTATGTTTCTGTGGCCTTGTCAGAAAGCATACTGCCTTCTTTTCTGTTTGGCATGAGACATGGTCTAGGGTCAGTTATTAGTAATTGTCACCTACTTTTCCTGTAAGGAGCTGTCTGTGGCAGCTATGGTCACTCCAGACAGTGTCATCAGTGAGTTGCAGATGACATGTAGGACAGAAGCAGAACACTGGCCACTCCAGCTCCAACTGGGGACAGGCCTGTGCTGCCTTTCTCACTGTGTTCAGGATGCCTACAAAGCACTCTAAGGGCTGTGGTCCATCCCAGGTGGAACTACAGGAGATTGGTGGGTAAAACTAGGTGATGTCTAGGACCTGATTTGAAATATTTGCAGCCCCCAACCTCTCCCCCCACCCCCGGCTTTTAAGAAACAGTTGACAAAACTTGCTAAAGCCACATGGGATCCATTACAAAGTAAAGATTTTTGGACGTGTTCAAAATTTCCTTGAGAAGCTGTTGTGTTTTTGTCTTTTCAAAGTCGTCTTCCTCTCTCTCCTCTCTGATTCCACAGGCTGATGTGATGGCAGACAGGGTGCCTCGCTGCCCTGTCTGTACTGGCGTTGTGAAACCTGATATTGTGTTCTTTGGGGAGTCATTGCCTGCAAGGTTCTTACTACATGTGGCTGACTTCGCTTTGGCAGATCTGCTACTCATTCTTGGGACCTCCCTGGAGGTTTGTTGAAAGGCACATGGGGATGGGGTGGGATGGGGTATGGAGGGCTAGGGCCTGGTTGACAGTGCAACCTTTTCAGGTGAGTAGTCACTGGTAGTGACACTTGGGGTTTGAGAGCAATGGCTGTGTAGGAAGGTGTAAGGGTGTAGTGAAGGTTTAGCCATGGGGCAGTGCTGAAAGGACTGATCTAGGCACAGAGCTGTACTATGGGATGAAGAGCACATGGCAGTCCTGAAATGACCTTTGGTGGAAGGAGGTTGGCTGTAGCATCAGCAGTTAGCTGGCAGGGGGCAGTCAGAGGACCAGTTAGCTGGTAGGGGTCTGCATGCAGATATGTTTGTGACTCTGTATTGAGGTGACCACTGGAGAGGTACAAGATATTGATCTAGATCTGAGTCTGAATGCCAGTGAGTTTCCAAAAGGTGTAAAGAGTCAAGACCATGGGCTAGAGCCCAACTGTGTGTAGACATCAGGGCAGAAGGTCCAAAAAGCTCTGTTCAGGAGGCCAGATGTGCAGACTGAGGTCTGTGCACTCAGCCTGTCACTGTTACTGCATGACGTGAACCAGGCCAGACTGGTGCTTTAGACCACTAAAGTGAGATTCAAAACTAAGGCACCGTTATGGTGGTGGGTACAGAAAGACAGTGTCAGAGTGAATGGATATTTTGGCATGGGCTGTGGAGGGGTGACATTGCAATGCAGCTGTTTAGTGTGAGCCTTGTCAGTAGGTCTCTATAAAGCAGTAAGGCTTTCTGCTTAAGGTTCGATGGGGCACCGCACAGTGGCCATGGAGATGACCACTAGGAAGTCTGGTGCTCTGGCTTTCTGCTCAAAAGGCTCCTGTGGGCTGTTCTGTGAATTGGCCAGGACAGGGCTCAGCAAAGGCTCTTGCTGCTGGGGTTGGATGGTCCTGGCAGGTGGTTTGGTAAACCAGCAGGGGCCCAGGGCTCTGGGTGTAAAAAGATAGAGGGCACTCTGCCATGTAGGACATGAGAGAGTCAGCTACCACAGGACTAAGATGTGCCCTGTTCCCACTGCGTGGGTTTGATGATACCAGCTCAGCTGAACACTTTACAAAGGTATCTGGTAGCAAAGGTATAAGGTATAAAAGTATAAGGTAGCAAAATGTGGGTGTGGGAAGTAGAGTCAGGAAGGAACTGGGCGAGAGGTGAGCAAGTAGAAGATTCCAGAGTGCTGTCATAGATACAGGTTTGGAAGAAAGGACAGACTTGGGTGGGGTAGAGGGGCAGTCAGGGGCCAAAGGGTTGGGCCCTCTGGTCTGTGGTACTCAGTATCTGGGCCCAGTTCTTCTGATTATAGCAGCTATCAGATAAGGACACTGAGACTATCAGTCACCTTTATTTTTGAAGTAAAATGAAAATAGCCATTTCTCCTTGCTTATAAATGTACTATCTGATTTTGTTTGTTTGTTTTGAGACAGAGTCTTTCTATATAGCCTGTCTATCCTGGAACTCACTATGTAGACCAGGCTGGCCTTGAACTCACAGAGATCCTTCTGCCTCTGCATTCAGAGTGCTGAGATTAAAGGTATGCACCTCCACTGCCTGCCAACCATATGTTTCTACTCATTTATGCCACGTGGTGGTAGCACCAGCATTTAGGAGGCAGAGACAGGACAGCCAGAACTATACAAAGAAAACCTGTCTCAAAAAAACAACCAACCAACCAAATGACTTATTTACAACAGCAGAGGCAAGGTGAAGAATCAACTTTATTTTCTTTTAATTTTTATTATCTTATTCTATGTATGTGAGTGTTAGTTATGTCTGCATGTATTTTTGGTGCCTATGGAGACCAGATGAGGGCATCTGATTCCCAGGAACTAGACTGAAGTAGTTGTGAGCTGCCATGTAGGTGCTGGGATTCAAACCTAGTTTCTCTGGAAGAGCATCTAGTACCCTCTCTCTCCAGATCCAAGAATCAGCTTTAAAGTTCAGTAGCTACTAATATTTTGGCCTGTGTCCTCATGGGTGTCTTTTCTTGGGGACAGATGGCCAGAAGCCACACACTGTGTGATGTGAGCACCCACCTGGAGCAGTCTTGCTAGTGCACTGCTACTGCTGTGCCTTGAGTGTGAGGGCACAGACAGGACAGGCCTCAGTCCTCTACCAGTGTAGGGTGACAAATCTGCAGTGTCCTGCACCCCATGTTTGTGGAAAAAATAGTAACATGCTAAATCTTGGAGCACTCCGGATCTTTACTGTGTCTTGTAACATAACCATATGATCTTTTAAAAAACCTGAAATATCTATAACTCTGCAACATTTCCAGTCATAGGTTCTAAGTCAAAAATTGTGAACCTATAAGAAAATGTATGTAGACCATTTCTTATTGGTGGACAGTAGACAAACAGTAAATTGTGTGTTGTCTGCCACGGTAAATGTCTGTGTGTGTATTTACACCTATACATGATCCCTTGAGGGACAAATGCTGATATTAGTGTATGAGGGTCCAGTTGCTCACATCGTCACCAATATGAAAATGACCCATTTAGTATTCTGTCAGTCTGAACAGTTACAGATAGGCATGAAGGGCTGGTGATGTGACTTGGTGGGTTAGCTCCCCACCACAGACACTGTGAGGCCCTATATTTCTGCTCATTTATGTGCCATTTGTTTTCTTTGCAGAGTTGTATCACTCGCCTGTTTTTCTCTGGGTAGTAAATTAGCAGTGTAACCAGTGTGTATAAAGCATCCCACCACATACTCTCCCACAGCAG
>JADRCC010344805.1:3108-15547 GCA_019843855.1 Hylomyscus alleni | reverse complement strand
TCCCCCATGCCTCCAGGACGGTGCTCCCCCACCCACCTGCCCACTCCTGTCCCACTGCACTACCAGTCACCTATGCTGGGACATCAATCCTTCATAAGACCAAGGACCTCTCCTCCCTTTGATGATAGACAAAGCCATCGTCTGCTACATATGGGGCTGGAGCCACGAGTCCCCCCATGTGTACTCTTTGGTTAGTGGTTTAGTCCCTGGGAGCTCTGAGGGAGGTCTGGTTGGTTGATATTGTTGTTCTTCCTATGGGGTTGCAAACCCCTTCAGCTCCTTCAGTCCTTCTCCTAACTCCTCTGTTGGGGTTCCCCTGCTCAGTCTGATGGTTGGCTGCAAGCATCCCCACCTGTATTGTTAAGGCTCTGGCCAAGCCTCTCAGGAGACATTCATGTTAGGGTCCTTTCAGCAAGCACTTCTTGGCATCAGTCACAGTGTCTGGGTTTAGTATCTGCAGATGGGATGGATCCCTAGGTGGGGCAGTTTCTGGATGGACTTTCCTTCAGTGTCTGCTCCACTCTTTGTCTCTGTATTTCCTTTAGACAGGAGAAATTCTGGGTTAAAATTTTGAGAAGGGTAGGTGGCCCCATCTCTCAACAGGGGTCTCTACCTAACCTCTGGATATGATCTCTACAGGGTCTCTCTCCCCTTTGTTGGGTATTTCAGCTAATGTTATCCCTGTTGGGTCCTGGGAGACTCTTGCTTTCCGGGCTTCTGGGACTTTCTGTTGGCTATCCCAGTTCCCCATCACCCATTGCTTCACACCTTTGTTGAATTTCCTGAACTTCTGTACATCGGACTAGTTTCAAAGGACACAAGAAAATCCAATGAGAAAAACCATTTTAATTAGACTAGAGTGTAAAACCTTAAAATCAAAATTGAGAGTAAAAATAAACTTAAATTATGATTTTAACATTAGTTATTCGATATTAATTTTAATTACTAAATTACTTTAATGTAATTATTAAATCACTTTTAAATAATATTGCTATTAAATATACTTTTATGGATTTCTTTTCTAGATGTTTGTTATAAAGTTAAGAAACTTTTACTCCATTCCTAGTTTGTTGAATCTTTTTACTGTAAGTGGCTCTTGGACTTTACCATTATTGTAAATAGAAGCAGCTGTCCACTTGACACAAACAGAGTCACTTGTGAAAAGGGAATTTGAACTAAAGTGTTGCCCAGATCCAATTGACTTATTTGCAAATTGATATGGGTTAATCCAACTCACTCTTGGCTATACCATCCCTAGGCAACTGTACCTGGGCTTTATAGCAAAGGTAGTTGAGCAATCCATAGGGAACAAACCAATAAGCAGTATTATTCCATAGTATCTGCTTCAACTCTTGCCTTGAATTCCTGTACCAATTTCTCTTAATGACCCTCTGTAACCTGTAAGTCAAATAAACCCTTTTCTCCTACAGTTAATTTTGTTTATAGTATTTCTCATAGTTACATAAAACAAACTAGAACAGGTTTTCCCACTGGAGGTTTTAAGATGATCTTGTTTATTGTTTTGTCAATTGTTTTATTATACAAATATGGTATGATACATTGATTTTCTAATGTTTATATCCTGCAAAGATTCTCCTCCTTTTACGACCATTTGAGCCATTTCTCATCACTGAAATCATGGTTTTGTAATATTCAACCATGATTGTTGTTTTCTTTCCATTTAATTTTGTTAATTCTTTTTCATAATATATATTGGACTCTTTAAGATTACAGGTCTACATTTGTTATATCACTCAGATAGGCTTACCCTTTTGTCCCAACAGTATGTCTAATAGCAATTTCCTTCTTACATATTATTGTTGACTGATATTAGTATTTATAAGACTATCTCCAGATACTTTTGGCTACTATTTCCATTCATATTCTTTTAATATACATCTCGATAGCAAGACTTTTTTAGATCAGCAAGTGGTTAAATAATGATGAAGAGACTCATTAAAATTTATTATAGATTAGGACATTAGCTGGGCAGACTCTCAGGTAGCTCAATCTACATTGACACAATTGATCTATCCCTATGTCCTACCATGTGGCTAGTTCTTTACCCCTATTTCAGCCCCAATATATCTGTTCCTCTCCATTCTCCACTGGTGAATGTTCCACCTCTGATTACTTCCCCCAGAGAACCTTTTTTTTTTTTTTTTTTTTTTTTTTTTTTTTGCCAAGTAGCTCTGCCCTCAACTCCCTGCCTAGGTATTGTTCATTGAATCTTTATTAAAGCCAATCAGCACATAAGAAAGAATAAATGTTTACAAAGTATGTGGCCAGTGATGGGGCCATAGGAATAACAATACCAAGAACTGGCTAGTACTTAGTTCACTAGCAGTTTAGCAATTAACAATTGAATATCCCTATGTAGAAGGGGAGACACAATAATCAAGGGAAGTAGAGGGTGGGAGGGGCTTGGAAGAAAGAGAAGAGGAGGAGGGAAAAAAGAGGGAAGAATCAGGTATGGGAGGAGAAGGAGATGTACAGAGAGTCAGGAAATTGAATAGAGATGTGTAGCTGTGAAGAATGGGCAACTGAGAGTAACAACCAGAAAGTCTCAGATGCCAGGAAAGCAAGAGCCATCCAAGCCACCCAACAGGAATGACTTTAACTGAAATACTCCACAAAGGGGGGGGGGGGGGGGGCGGTGAGAACCTGTTAAAACCATATCCAGAAGTTAGGCATGGTCTCCTGGTTGAGGAATTGGGTCACACACCCATCTCCAAAATTTTAACCTAGAATTGCTCCTGTTTAAAGGAAATACAGGGGCAAAGAGTGGAGCAGAGACTGAAGAAAAGGCTATCCAGAGATTACCCCACCTGGGGATACATCCCACACAGAGACACCAAGCCCAGACACTATTGCTGATGCTAAGAGGTGCTTGCTGACAGGAGTCTGATATGGATGTCTCCTGAGAAGCTCTGCCAGATCCTGACTAATACAGGTGAAGATGCTTGCAACCAACCATCAGACTGAACAGGAGGACCCCAATGGAAGAGTTAGGGGAAGGATTAAAGGAGCTGAAGGGGCCTTATCTGGCATCAATGGGAGGGAAGGCCATTGGTCTTCTGAAGGCTTGATGCTCCAGTATAAGAGAATGCTAGGGTGGCAAGGTGGGCGTGGGGTGGGCGTGGGTAAGTGGGTAGGGGAGCACCCTCATAAAAGCATGGTAAGGGGGGATGAGACAGGGGCTTTGCAGAGGGGAAACCAGGAAAGGAGATAACATTTGAAATGTAAATATATAAAATATCCAATTAAAAATAATTGAATATCAGAGATGACCTTCACACAGTGTACTACATGCTACTGTTTTTTGTTTGTTTGTTTGTTTGTTTTGTTTTGTTTTGTTTAATTTTTGAGACAGGGCTTCTCTGGTCCTGGCTATCCTGGAACTCAGTCTGTAGACTAGGCTGGATTTGAACTCAGAAATCTGCCTGCCTCTGCCTCCCAAGAGCTGGGATTAAAGGCATGTTCCACCACTGCCTGGTTCTCTGTGCTACTTTAAATGGCAATATCTTCCATGGGCTGAGATGTTGGAACACTTTGTCTAATTAATAAAGCTATTTGGGGAAGAATGGGAAGTATGAATTTGATTGAAGTATGTCACTAGGGGTGACCACTGAGATTTCCAAAGACCTGTGTCATTCCTTGTGTGATTTATGCTTCCTGCTTACGATTTGAGATGTGAAACATCAGCTCTCAGCTTCCAGCTGCAGTTGTCTTGTCTATTTGCTGGCACACTTACCCTCCATGATAGTGATTGACTCGAATCTTTCTAGAATGCATAGTAAGTCCCAAGTAAACTCTTGTTTCTGTAAGTTGCTTTTGATAATATTTATCACAGCAATAAAAAGTAACTAAGATACTATCATATATGGTTTTTTTATTAGTTCTCTGAGAGTTTCTAACAAAGAGTCTTGATAATATTCCCCCTGCTTTAACTAACTCTTCCTAGATCCGTTTTCTAAGACAATTTCCCCCTTTTCTCCTATCAATGGCAATTTGTGCTGCTCTAATATTCGCAGAGCTATGGCTTTCCAATAGACGTTGGCCAACTATCAACATTCACTTTTAGTGAAAGCTGATATTTTCTTTACCAATAGCTACCAATAACTAACAATTGTCAATAGCTTCTTAGCTAGAGGTGGAACTTTGTGTCTTTTTTTATATAAATTTATTGTTTCACAATATGACTTTTGATTGCAATCTTCAATATATATATATATACATACATATTTCAATATATATATATATATATATATATATATATATTTACTATTGGTTTTTCGAGACAGAGTAGCTTGGTACTCTAAGCTTTTTCACTGTTTGAATATGTATTTGCCCACTCACTCCACTGATATATATTCACAGTAACATAGTTACTATGAGATTAGTCAGAGAGTTTCTCTTAGGAGTTCTCATTGCTTACTTATGTTTAAGGAAAGGTTTAATAAATCTTGTCACTTCCAGAGACTTCCTGAAGCTGTTGAGTTTTTTATATCCTAAGTTTAAGAAGCTTCTCTGAAGGATGGGTTGTTTTACTTCTCCTTAAAATGTCCTGTCTTTTAATGATGAACCTTTTGTCCAAGTGAAAATTTCTTTAATGTACTCTAACTCAGAATTTTCATGACATTATGTCTTTACATACTGCAACCATGACTCTTAAGCCTTTTAAAAACATAATTAGAAATGATGTTGTGTTGTTCTACTGAATTCAAACTCTTGAGTGCTTCTCAAGTATTGTGCCTATTCACTCATTATTGAACAAGCTATTTCCTTGACTTTACATTTATAATTAAATCATTTTAAGTAAGGTGATAGTGTAACCCTGAAAACCAATTATGTTTTGTTGTTGTTGTTTTGTTTTGTTTTTTATTTTTAGTGTTGGTTATTGCTCAGTGCTGTTAGTGTTATTTATTTTGTTGATTTTATTAAATTTCCATATTTGTTCATACATTGTTTTTAAGATATCTTTAAGTGATATATCTTATACTCGTTTTAAAACTCTCTTATTGATAAAGCATATATTTAATACTCTCTAAAAACATTACTCCTTACTGTAACTAACAGAATCATGATCTTTATTACTGTTAATGAAATAGAATTTGATTTTATTTTAGATTCATTTCAAGTTTTGATTGTGTATAATTTCAAAGTTAGTCAGCAGCAATACATTGGATTTGGGGGTTTTGCTTGTTTGTTTGTTTTTGATTTATTTGGCAAGTTTGCAAGCAAGAACATGCCTTTAGGCTTCTCAATATGAAGAACTTTGGCAAAAATATTTGAAATTCTCCTAAATTTTTTCAGAGTATAATAAATCTCTTTCCCATCCATTGGAAAATTGTTGTTTTATTCAGACATATGTAGGTTAAACATTTAGTAATTATTAATTTCAAATCACACTCTGGAGATAGAGACTTATCTTTGAGCTCTGAGCCAGAAAACATAATAGCTATAACCTGTAAATAATACATATCTAAGGAGTCACTCATCAGGCTATATAACAATAACACTTTGATGATTGCATGTTGATGTACTTCATCATATTGTGGCTATGAGTAGAATAAGCTTTCTTTTTCACTTGTTAGAGTTGCCTAGAAGGGATGTCAGAAGGCCAATTTACAATTCTACAACATAATTTTTTTCCACCAATGTTTCTAAAGGTTTTCCTGAAATAACTTTTCAAATGGTGGTAAAAGCACTGGTTAATTTCTATAGTTTTGATAAAATTAATTTTGAAAATGTTTAATAGTGCTTATAGTGACTTATATGGATATTCTATTTTTCTATTTCTTTCGGTTGTAATATCTCTAACTTAAATAAGCCATATAAAGTTAATTTATGTAAAAGAGTCTCATTTGATATTTATTCTACTCTATATGATATTTCTTCTCTTCTGTCTCCTTCATCATATTTATCATGCAAATTTGAATTCTATACACTTGTTTTTCACAAAAGAAAAGATTCTTTCCTTCCTTTTCCAGTCTATGTGGCTATAACCCCGCAGACACAAAATAAACATTAATATGAACATTGCCAGTCAATCAATATTCCTTTTATTCATTTAGTTTTATATGCATGTGGTTCAATTAATTTCATTGCAATACTAACCCCTCTTTGAATAAATTTCATTTTATTTAAAAAAAATTGAAGCCAAGCTCTTGAACAAAATGTACTTAACAATAATGTCCTGACAAAATTAATATTTTTACTTAAGAACTAAATTAATTTTACTGCAATTAAACATGTGCTAGATATGGTATAAAGATTGGACACATAAAGAAGAAATTAGCTTAATACAATAAGAAGTAAATCCCTAAACCTAAGGATCATAACACAGTAAAGCTTTTTTTTTTTTAAATTAAGTGCAAGAAAAGGGTGTCTATTCACACTTATGTTCCATCTTACAAAATGAGTTCCACATACAAGACAATGCAACACTTTAGAGAGAAGAAGAATTGAACACAAGCATAAAATTTTTTACTTAACATATGGAAAGTATTTTGTATGCTAATGTATCAGTGAAACATGATATTATCTCTGTAGCAAAAACTAAAATATACCACAGTGATGGCACAAACAGAGAATCTCAACTGAGGTCTAACTAAACCAAGTAAAAGTATCAAAATATCAGTATTGTCTGTAATTACAGAATAGAACAGGGAATGTGTGTCAAAATTGTTTGTGGTTTTGTGTTGGGAACCTGATGTGGTTCCATGTCCTCCATTTCTCCTCACAGGATGTCCAGGAATCAAGGCCTACCAGGCTAGAAACAGACTCTGGAAAGTGTAGGGTCTACAGTATCCCAGTCCTGCTAGGAATGACTGATGGGGTAGGAGAAGAGGGAGAAGCCATACTCTGATGTTATAGCTCTTTTAAACAATACTCAATAAAACAGTTCTCTTAGATGATCACCAGGGAAACAATTAGTATGCATACACTTTATTGGGATGAATCAAGGCTATATATGAACCTTGCATAAAGGGAAGGAGTTTTCAGGGTCAATGTAAAATTATTGGCTCGAGTTTAAAATACTGTGAATGCCTCATTTGTATGGAGATGCATTCTAGAAATCCTAGGCACTTACTAATGGTAGGCTCTTATTAGGAAAGGAGAAGTTGAACTTGTAGGTTTGCCAAGGGTTCCTTGACATTCCTCAGGTGTTGAACTCCCCAAACAAGGTCAGAGAAGGGGAAGCCCTGCTGACAAAAGGCAATCCTCCATTTCCGGCAGAGCTCAGAGGAGCTATCCACTCATGGTATTCTTTGACCTTGAGTAGCAGGGTTTCCCGACAAAAGGATTTAGTGTAATTTCACTGAGGGAATGAATGGTAATATATTGAATTAATTAAGGAAGGAAGTGTAGATCAGAAAACAACAGAGAAAAGGAATTGTACTGAAAATCATATTCTAGAGGGAAAGTTATTTCCCATAAACTTATGGACCAAAAATTTGTCACCAGTATACATCCATACTAGTATTGATCAAATTAGTGCATCAAGAATAGATAGTGTCTCTGAGATGTGAAGATTATAGGAATTAGGAAGTGAAGCTTGTATAGTCCTTGTGGTACTTGATTACATTGATAAAATTATGAATGCACAGTTACATTAAGACATTTTACATATAGAAACACATATGAATATAATAGATTAGAGGCACTTTTATATTTTACAGATCAGTCCCATAGAAATGAGCAGAACCAATATCTAGATCTTGATTTCTAAAAAATATTTCTGCAAAACAAAGAGAAGTTCTGCAAATAATTACTGATTTTCCAAATGGCACATGTCTTATTCTGCCAGAAACAATGATTAAAAGAAATAAAAACAAAAACCCACTATGATTGCCAAAATGTCAAAACACTACAGGAATCACTTGAAAAAGTTCATAATGGGCAAAGTGGTAAGGATTTAAGTAATTATACAAGGAAATATTTAGTTGTTATCCAAATTATGAAATAAATATTGAAGAATCTATATAGACATAAATAATTCAATAAATAAGGAAAATGGAAAACTCTCATAGTGAATTTTGTGCAATTTTTTTTCCTATTTGAATCAGGCAGAAAATATGTGTTACCCTTCGGATATGTTTTCTAGTGTGAAATGAACAATTTGACTTATTTGTGAAAAATATATTTCATAATGAGTGAGAAAGAGTGATTTCAATGTCCAATGATCAGTTGACCTTATCTAGGTGATCAAGGTAAATAATTTGTGATTATTGACTTCGTTGGCATTTAGACTAGGTATGTGAACATGGCACTTAATTGTGCTAGCCTCATCCATCAATGCATACATATTATATAATCATGAGGAAAATGTCATTTCTTAAAATGTCAGCTTGAAAATATCGGCCAATTATTTCTTAAGATTCAATGTCATCAAAAACAAGAATTGCCTGAGAATGTAGAGAAGTCCAAGGAGACAAGAACATGAAATATTATTGATAACATGATAGAATGATAAACAAAAGTAAATAAATATGAATAACTGTGGACTTTAGTTAAAAATAATTTAAATACTGTATTAATGACTTTGAGAAATATGTTTTGTATAAGGCCTAATTATAAGGCAATAATAGATGTAGGTTTTATAGAAATGTATAAGCTAGTTCAATCAAAACCATCCTAAAAAGTATAAAAGACACTGAACATTAAACAAATTATGGAATTATTTTTGGACAGAAGAATAACCACTGATTTTGTTCTTGATACCATTTGACAACATTCTTTAAGGTTCAATGCATTTACCAATATTGGTATTAACCTTTGATGGGCAAAGACAATCGCTGTTTCAGAAAGTACAGATTGTTTTGAGATCGGGATGTCTTTTGTTATATTTCCCTTGCTGTTTCTTTCTGCTTACCTCAAGGTGAGGGAAGGAAGGTTTAGGCTTTGCCCAGCAAGAGAGTTTTCCTCTGGATTGTTTGTAAATATGCTTTCCACTAGTAGGATAAATCTGTGTTGTTAAAGGGATTCTTGTATGCCCTTAGAAGATTGGAATTTCCATTGTTGCTGGGTTTAGGGTTAATCCTTCTTTGTTGAATGTCAAAGAGGATCATACTTCAGATTCTCTGCCTTTATGCTAGTTTTTACTTCTGGGATTTTGAACTACTTTGCATTGCCTTTCTTTCTTATAGAATACTTTCTGAGTTGACTTGGTTGAACTTGTTCTAGTTCTAGGGTTCATATTCTCCACTTAATGCAAAGGAAGAATAAAAAACATAGGCAGGTTGCATGACAGACTCTGAAGTAATGCCTGATACAAGTTGCAGGGAGGGCAGGGCTTCTCTGAAGCAAAGTACATTACCTCTTTAAACAGATAACTGTTCCTCCCCTCTCTTCTACATGTCCTCAAGTGAATGATGAAGGAGTGTCTAGCCAGGTGATTGAAAGGCCCAGCTGGATTCAATCTTCAAACGATCATACAATAGTATTAAATATTTTCAGTAGGTTGAAATATCTATTCTGCACCCAG
Source organism: Hylomyscus alleni (assembly GCA_019843855.1). NCBI lineage: Eukaryota > Metazoa > Chordata > Mammalia > Rodentia > Muridae > Hylomyscus > Hylomyscus alleni. The sequence continues at coordinate 6,057 of JADRCC010344805.1, read as the reverse complement.
AGCCAGAGGCAGGACTTAAAATCTCTTAGTCTGAAGGAGAGGAAGTACCTTTGCTTTAATGTGCCTCAACAAAGCCCAGAAAGCTCCATCTTTTAATATGGTAATTTAAATCCTAAGGAAGAACTATCTTTGAAGTGTTACCAGGGAAACCAGAGATAGGGTACAAGTGCACAAGGTAAGAATTCTGCAGTCCCCCAAGCTAGATATTATCTGATTAGTGGAAAAAAAGGGAAATAAAAAATGTTCTTCAAAACTGCTTACTTCTCTGACTACCTGTGATTTCTCACCTATATTTCCCCTGCAGCATCTTACACAGTGATCTCGATAGAGCTCTAAGTAAGAGCTATCTAAGATTGCTACTTTATGACATTAGACAAATATTTAGAATAGTAACAGGGATCTTTTAACTCAGTGATAGAAGATTTCTGTGGCCTGTTGGTAAGAAGGAAAAAAAAATGATATTTGGATATACAGCTTAGAAGGGCTCCTAATTGAATAGGCTAATAAGAAAATGTCTCTTAGGGGTTAGCATTTTTAATCATCCTGGGGAGGAAAGTTACATGAAGAGTGGCGTGGGTAGGGGACTGAGGTCTGATTTCATTCGTATTATTGATTAAACTAAGATGTTTAAGAATGGTATGGTTTATGGTATTGACTTAAGTATTGGACTTATAGAAGAGCTTGGAATAAACTTCCTGTATTTTCTTTGTTCTCATGATGCTTCAATCCAAAGTGGGGGTGGTGGGGAAGGAAAAGAAAACATCCAAAGAAAAAAGGAAGAAAAAAAAGCATGGAGATAACACTAGGAACTAGAATTTAAGTGTTTTTTTTTTTTTTTTTGCTTAAAATGATTAATATTGCAGCTTATGACTATATCATACTTTTACTACTAGCAGTTAATAGCTTAATTGTTTTGTTATATTTTGTTACTTAGGTGACATATTCATAGTTTCAATGGTAATTTCTCAAATCACAGATGTCTGTATGATGGAAAAATTATCATAAACCAGATTGTTATCTTGTGGTATAATGTATATTTCATATATAATATAGATTTGTCTTGATTATCATAGTGTTACTTCTTATTCTAATTTTTAGGTGATGTAGATCTCCTTCCCAATGGCATTTTTTACTATCTTACTTTTTTTCTATTCTCCTCATCTTTCTGTTTTTATTTTGATGTTTTGAGAAAATATCACTCAATATAGCCTCAGGTAGCCTAGAATTCACAATACAGAAAGACATTTTATTTTAAACACATCTGACTATGTAGCTATTTCCTCTCAATTGATACATTCTCTCCTGGAAAGAGGCTAGTTAAATAAGGAAGAAAATGAAACAAGGCTCAGATAGCAAGCAAAATTTCCACATTTACAAGATTTATGAGTCTTCCCTCCTCCAAGATTACGTGCAGTAAAAATTACTGGGGAGACTGTCCAAATGGCAGGCTTCCCTGCAAGTTGTACAGAAAGCTGCAGCTTTTGAAATTTGTCACCTTTGATGTAGTAGATGTTCAGTGATTTTGTGACCTTTAAGCCACCCACACTCTCACACATAATCCCTAGCCCTTATACCTATTAATAATGCCCATTAAACTCATTGGTTAACTAACATAAACTTGAATAGAATTGTATCTTTGGTCTTTCATTAGTCTTCTATGTGACATAAACAGAAATGTGTTCACTTCTCCCCAGACAACTACATAGCACATATGATAATATAGTTTAATGAAAAAACAAACAAACAAACCACCATCACCACCACCACCAACAACGTGAAGAAAACAAACCTCCAATATTTAAGTAATAAAATTTGCCATTTATTTTCAAAACATTTTAGGTTCGAAGATTATTACATTGGTATTTATTACATAATTTTTTATTATACAATTATACATATATGTTTCAGTATTATACACAAAAAGGAAATAAAATACAAAACCAATTTTGTCTGTTACTTAGTAATACCTCCATATTTTTGTTGCATATGCTGTTTAGTTCTTCTTCCCTTTATCAGTGGAGAAAGTTGGGCAGCCTGAGTCAAAACAGGTTTAAACAAAATGTCTGGAGTAGGTGAGACAATCTCATCTCCAGAGTAAACTTTTCAGTAAATGAGAATAGGGTGTGAAAATCTTCCAATATTATTCATACATAAGAATCATAGCTGAGTAGTGTGGTTTAAGGCTCTAAGTCCAACACTAAGAGTGGAATTATAGAAATAAAGAGAATGATGAGCATTCATAGTATACTCTTATGGAATGACTATCATATTGTGGTCCATAATTGTAATTATGTTATATAGCACAAGACTTTATTTTTATAGTATAGAACCTTTATCTTTGATCTGCAAGAAAAATTACATATAAAACTGTGTTATTTACTAATATAATACTTTCATGTGTCTTCACATATTATTTAATTTATTTCTAAATAAGATGTGCTACATTCAAGAGTCAGTTTTGTACTTATTCCTTACTGAACTTATGTCTAAAGATTTACTTATTTAATATAGCAGATCTCAAAGTATAGTCTACTAACTTTTTTTTTTATATATTTTGTTTTTTTACAACAAGGTTTCTCTGTGTATCCCTGGCTGTCTTAGAATTCACTCTGTAGAAAAGATTGGCATCAAACCGGAGATTTACCTGCCGGTACCTCCCCAGTTGCTGGGACTAAAGGTGTGTGCTACCACAGCCACCATCCACATCCATTGTTCTTATAGATCCACAGTCTACCTTTTTCTATCTGCAAAGAAAAAACATATTCATAAATATATAACACTCTGGTAACATTTTTTATTGTGATGTGTATAAAAAACAATTGCTGGGCAGTTGTGTTGCACACTTTTAATCCCAGCACTTGGGAGGCAGAGACAAGTGGATTTCTGAGTTCGAGGCCAGCCGGGTCTACAGAGTGAGTTCCAGGACAGTCAGAGCTATACAGAGAAACC
>JADRCC010344748.1:0-15120 GCA_019843855.1 Hylomyscus alleni | reverse complement strand
GTGTGTGTGTGTGTGTGTGTGTGTGTGTGTGTGTGTGTGTGTACATGCTTGTTCCCTTCAGCCTGGGTCTCGCTGAGCCTGGTGAGCTCAAGTCCCCATGAGCCTCTGTATCTGTCTCCCATGTATGTGCACACGTCTCTGCCAGCCATCTTGCAGGGGCTCTGGGCATATGAATTGAGGTCCTTATACTTGCTCAGCAAGCACCTTACCCACTGAGCCATATTCTCAGGCCCCATTTCTTCTTATTTTATTATTTCATTTTTTTTTTTAACTGTGTGCACATGCAGGTGTAGGAGTATGTGTGTGGAAGCCATATGTCAACCTCAGGCATTGCTCTTCGGAATGCTGCCCACTGTGCTCTTTTAAAGACAAGGTCTTTCTCAGGCCTGGAAATGGATACTCCTGTTAAACGGATGCTTAGTGGACCCCGGGGACCTTGCTATATTTACCTCTCCAGCATAGGTATCATAAGCGCGTATCACCATGTTCCCCTTTTAAAACCAACTATTACGTTTTATTTATTTTGTGTAGAGTGTTTGTGTGTGTTGCCATGTGTGTTTAGGAGGCAAAAGACAATGCATAGCAGCCGGTCCTCTCCCTCCCACATGTGGGTCCCAGAACTTCAACACAAGTCACTGGGCTTTTGGCAAGAACATTTAGACATTTTAAGGAACTACCTCTAGAATAATTAATATTCCCATTTTCACGTTGTAAAGAGTGAGTATATTTTTTGTTCAGGATGCTGGAGACCAACAGTGGTTTGGGATTTTAGATTTCTTTGAATGTTTCAGATTGTTTTCAGAAACATAATAGAGCTGTTAGGGACGAGAATCGTGTCTAAACATGAATTTAGTTCATGCCCCAGCGCTACTTTGCACACATAGCTTGAAGGTGATCTCATACGGTATTTTTAGTACACCTAGATTTTGATCATGATCTGTCACATAAAGTCAGGTGTGGAATTTTCTACTTGTGATATCATCTTGGAGTGTTAAACATTTCAGATCTGACAGCACATTAGGTTTTAAAACTTCAGATTAAGAGACGGGGCAGCTAGGCTAGCATTCACGAAGTCTTGGTTTTTAACCCCACAAACTGGGCATGATTGCCATGTCCCAAATCCAGGCATTTGGTATATGGAGGCTGGAAGATCAGGAATTCAAAGTTATCCTCAATTTCAGAGTAAGTTTGAGACCAGCCTGGCGATACATACAACACTATTTCAAGAGAAAGAGAGAGCGAGAGAGCGAGAGAGAGAGAAGACTTTTCAGATTAAAATTAAAAATCGTCAGTCTACAGGTACTTTTTAAAAATAACAAAATCTCGGTCCGAGAGCTACCTTGAACGTTAGTCTTCACCTTCCAACCTTGTTTAAGACAGGGTATGTTTGTTGTTCCTCCACCACACTTTATAGGCTGGCTAGCCCACAAGCTTCTGGGGACCAGCCTGCCTCCAGCTCCCATCTCTTCAGAGGAGCACCGGGTTGCAAACACCCTCCCTACCCTGCTCAGCTTTACAAAAGTCTTGAGGATTCCAACTCAGGTCCTTATGCTTGTGCAGTAAGCACTCTTCTCATTGGGCCAGCTCAGGGGCTCTCTGTAAGCACTCTCCTCATTGGACTATCTCACCTGCTCTCTGTATGGGCCTCTTTTAAAAACTAAACCGATCTGACACGAACCCTAACAGCCTCTGACTACTGTATGGACAAGGTTCAGTTGCCAAGGGATCCACATTGGGTGGACCAGTCCCAAGATAAATTTATGTGTCTCTGTTTTGTTCTGTCGCTGAAGTCTTTAGAAGATTCCAGGTGTGGCTTAAGGTGCTCAGTGGGCTTTTGGGGCTTTCATGGGCTACGATGCTAGCGGTTCTCAACCGCTGTGGGTCATGACCCATTTGACAGACCTCTAGCTCCAAAAAATATTTATATTACGATTCACAACAGTAGCAAAATTACAATTATAAAGTAGCAACAAAAATAGTGTTTTGGTTGGGGTCATCAAAACACAAGGAACTCTATTAAAGAGCCACAGCATTAGCAAGGTTGAGAACCACAGCTCTAGGCAAACCTGTGAGCTCTGCTGCCTGGGAGCGCCATCTTGCCTTTAGCGCTATGTAGATGATATTGTAGGTGAGTTGTTTTGCATGCATTTTGAGGAATTGGGTTTGATCCTGAGAACCCATAAATGGGCTGAGATGGGTGGCATGTGCTTAGAAGCCCAAAGCTGACGAGACAGAGTCACATCTCTGAGATTAACTTGACAAGCAGCCTGACTGACTTGGTAAGTGACATTTTTTTCTCTCAAAAACACAGTGGCTGGCATCTGAGAAACAAGCTGCATGGCTCCTCTTGCATGCACATATGCATATGCACATACATTTAGAGATACAGATTTATTATTGATGTCTACATAATGGATCAGTAGAGGACTAAGTTGGGTAGAAATAATCTGATGGAAAGGTTTCTAATCAGGCCTATAGTCTCCTCTGTAACATCCTAACTCCCATCATAGTTATGAATACATATATTAAACTATTTTTTAGACAAAGGTATAGCCAGGTGCTTAGTGGCTCTGTCTGTGGGGTCTGACCATAGACTTCTTATTTCAGCCACTAATGAGCTGTGTGACATTATGGGACATACTAAACCTCTCAGAGCCTCAACTTCTCACCTGGAAACTCATATTACTAAGAGTTTCTATGAGAAGGGACAACTGTAAGAGGTTGGATATAAAGAAGATATTGAAATAAAGGCTTTAGCATAAGAAAACCTTGTGAAGAAACAAACTATGAGCCCCCAGAATATTTCTTTTTTCCTCTTCTTCCCCTTTCCTTTCTCCCTCTTGCTCTGGGCCCTTGCTCATGCCCTGCTTGTTCTAGCACATTATTTATTTGTTTCTCATTAAGGATGGTTGTGAGCCACCATGTGGTTGCTGGGATTTGAACTCATGATCTCTGGAAGAGTAGTTGGTGCTCTTAACCGCTGAACCATCTCACCAGCCCAAACATTTCTTAAAATGCAATATTTTGATTTGTTCTTTGAGAATTCACACACACACACACACACACACACACACACACACACACACACTTTAAACTCCCCTGAAAGCCTCCCCCATGTTCCCCTACCAACATCATGGGTTTTAAAAAGTCTGTTTATAACCCACTGTGTCCTATTTATGCTTGTCAAATATGAATGGGAGTGGGGTCATCCATTGGAGTGTGGGCAACCTCCCAAGGACCACATCCCTAAAGAAAACTGACTCTCTTGTGCTATAAACTGCCAATGGCTTTCAGCTAGTGTTCCTGAACCCCTCCGCCATCCATGCTGGGCTGTTTACTGTCTTGGTCTTGTGCAGGCAAGCATAGCTGCTGGACAGAGGTTCTCCCCAACCTCTGGCTCCTACAAACTTCCTGACCAGTCTCCTGTGGTGATCCCTGAGCCTTGGGTGGGAGGGATGTGATATGGATATCTTATGTATGACTGAACACCCCACTGGCACTTGCTCTTGTCACTTTGATCAGCTGTGAATTTCAGAATGGGTTTTAATTACTGTAAGATGGCCTGAAAGTAGCTCTCAAAATACTATGGAGGAAACAGATCACTTTACATTGAGACAAAGAGTAGGAATGTTTTAAATTCTAGGAAATCTTTGAGAATATATTACCCACTCCATTAGAAATAGCTCTGGAGATGCCTGACCAGACTGGAGAGGAAAGAGGAGATTGGAGGTTTCAGACCTCAGGATTCATGAGGTTGGTCTCACTACTGTAAGATGGGCTACACTTACCCCGATACCCTATGAACCGGATAGGAACCATAGGTGGGAAGCTCTTGGCTTATGATTGAGTATGGCTACATTTGCTCTTGGTCAAGGATGCACCTGTGACAGAACCTGAAAGATATTCACAGATAAGACTTTTGAGTACAGGCAGTAGAGAGAGAGACTGTTAGATTTGGGAGAGGGAGATAAGAGGGCGCTGGGAAAGAGTCATTGAGTTTAATTGTCCTTCAGAGAAGTCATGTATTAACCCCAGCAGGCAGGCATCAAGGCGTAATGAGATCTGCAGTAAGAGGCTTCAGTCTCACTAGGCAAAGCAAGGCTTCAGGTCCTAAGGGTTTCTGAGGGAAGAAGGGTCTTTTATCAAGAGGGAGCAGATTTAGTTAGTATATGATGTGTGCTATGTGACCAAGCTAGAGGAACAGGGCATACACAACTTGGGTTATAGGTCAGAGGCCATTCTTTCTCTGGGTAGGAGAGTAGGAGATAGGGTCTTCATCAATGTATGATCCATGCAACGTAACAACTCTCGGGTTGCCTCCAGTCTCTGGATGACAGGAGCCTATGTATGTTTCCATGTTGTTCACAGCTCTCTCTGCTTAGAGCCTGGTTACCTAGAGAGTATGGCTCTTTACAAAGACCCTTCCTAACAAAGCTATTCTTAGTGCACACGTTGTGTGTATGTGTGTGTGTGTGTGTGTGTGTGTGTGTGTGTATGCCATATGTGCTCAGATTCCTATGAAAACAAGAAGGAGGTCTTGGGACGTTTGTATTGTAATTATAGGTAATTGTGAGGCTCTTGGGTGGGTGCTGGGATGGCAACTTGCATCCTTCAAAAAGGTAGCAAGTGCTTTTAATCACTGAGCCATCTTTCTAGCCCCACAAGGATACTCTGGTTTGGAGTTTGTATGTGCCAATGGTCAGATACAATAGACTCAGAGGTCTGAACATAGACAAGAAAGTATTAAGAGGGTAGCATCACAATCTATCCAGGAAGGAGTCTTGGAAGGCTGGAGCTGAGTGAGGCCCAAAGGTTGAACTTCAGAGCTACGTGGCCACAAAATGACCATCTGCCAAGGCTCGAGCTCTGGGCATGGCTGCTCTGTCTTGAATAACATGGACAGACTGTAATAGTTTTGTGTAACTTTTGGTAATGCCTAGGACGTAGGGTGGGGGATTAAATTCTGTCTCTGAATGTGTGAATATTTGGGACAGTTGAAAGGTCATGCCATGCTGCTGGGAACTAGTGAAGATAGGAGCCTGTCCTTGTGTGGCTTCTACTGCTGACAGAGTGTTCTTGGAAATGATAATAGCTACAACAGAAGGTGGAGTGTTCCTGAAAAATGGTAAGAGCCACAACAGATGCTCTTGGCTGGGTAGCCTTGTGGGACTGGAAAGATGGCTGGAAAGATGGCTTATTCTATTGTAAAGGTCTTCTTTACAATCTGGGCTTCTGATTGGCCTCTGGTTGGTACCTGTGAGATGGAAGGGTAGATAGATGGAAGGTCATGGATAAATGGAAGGTCATGTAGATCAGGGAAAATGAATAGCGGTGTGCTTCCTTTTTCTGGCTACTACAGGAGCAGGAGTTCCCCCCCTCCCCAGATAGCTGTATCATTACAAAAATCTTACCACATGATGGATGGTGACCTCCTGGAACCTGCGTTATGAAGTCTCCACCTAACTCAGCTAATCTTTTAGTTCCTATATATTCCAGCACTTCACAAGAAATGGGGTGGGGACTCCCAGGTGAGGCTCCTGTGACCTTCTGTTCCCCATGGCTATTAGGGAGCATTGTCAGGTTTGTTACTACCACCCTAGCGCTACCATGTCTACTCTACTCTGGCTCTATTCAGTTAGTTGTTCTTGCTACAAGGTCAAGGAAATCTACGCTCCAAAATGGCAGTAGGATGATGAGGTCATGCCTGGAGGGAAAAGGTTACACTGCAACAGATGAAGAGAAAGAAGGAGGATAGAAAAGAAGAAATGATTGACAGGAACAGAAGTATATGGTGGAGTCGGATGTATTCCAGGCAGCTCTAGGTCTCAAGGGGTGGTGGTGAGACAAACCTAGAGATAAATAGAGACCAAAGGGAAAACCCAGAAAAAGAATAAAAGTCAAACAAGCAAAAAAATGCCCTCATGACCACAGTCCATGAAAACACAGAACAAAACCTCAAAGCCAGCTTTGTCACTATCTCTGTTCTTGGAGTCTAGTACTATGACAAAGAAGGCTCCAAAGAGGTAGTTTTAACACAATTAAAGGGAACATTTCTTTTGATTCCATTAAATTATTATACGGAACATGAGGTGGTTATGGGTTGGAATTATGACTGGGGCTAATGGCTAGCATTTACACGGGGTTGGCTTAGCAGGAAATTGGTCATCAGAACACTGTTCAGTGAAGAGACACAGCTCCTGAGACAGCCAGAGACTCTGGCTATTGAGAACGGCTTGGCAGGTGGGCAGGGAAAGCGACTCCTCTACTGGTCAGTGGTAGACTTGAAGACCCTGGGCTCTCTTTGATTCCCAGGCTACATGTTTCTAGGACCAGAGATGGCTGAGATAAATCCTGGCATGGCAGAATCCATCACAGATTCTTATAGGTGACTGAAGTACAGTATGATACACATTCATAAAGTGAAATTGGGGAAGAAAAAAGGAAAGAAGAAAGGAACAAACAAGGCACTAACTTTGTGGACCTGTGCCCAGGTTTATGTTGTCTAATATAATGCTTGCAATTACCTTCTGAGGCAGTTGCAACTAGCTCCAGTCATGCACAAAATGCTCACAGAGGCCTAAGCGAGCACAGACGAGACCAAAGCCTCGGCTTTTAAAGGTCTACCCCATGTCTCACGCTTCTTGGGTATCTTAGACTGGCATTCTACAGGATGTCAATATCTCTTAAAAATTGGTCCTGATGTGGAGAGTGAGAAGGCGTCACTCATTAAGTGACTGCTGTATGAACATGAGAAGGACCTGAGTTTGTATTCCCAGTACCCATGTAAACGCCAAAGGCAGGGACACATATCAATAACCCCAGGCCTCGTAGGTGGAGACAAATGGATTCCTGGAGCTCACTGACCATTGGTCCTAGTTGAGTTGAGGAGCTCTGGCTTCTGTGAGAGACCCTGCCTAAAAAAATAACATGGGGAGAGATTGCAGAAGATATTCAATATCAGTTTCTGATCTCAACACAAAAAGGCACACACACACACACACACACACACACACACACACACACACAGAGATTGTCTTTGGGACAGTTGAGTGTTCTGTTATCTCCAGAGTGCTCAAATTCAGGCAGAATCACCTGATATTGAGTGTGGTAGAGTGGAGGTAAGAATGCGTATATATGTATGCGTATATGTATTCATGTGTACATATGTTCATGTACGTAAGTGTAGGTACACTAATGCCCAGGACACACATGTAAAGGTCAGAGAGCAACCTCAGGTGTTGTCTTCCTTCTTGTTGGGTACTGATCTCATGTTGGTCAGCCCTCTGCACCCAGGCTAACTGGCCACTAAGCTTCTGGAGTTTCCTCCTTGCCTCCCATCCTAGTAGGAGCCCTGGATTATAGACACACAGTACTCCGCCCAGCTTAAAGTGCATTCTGGGGACCTAAGCTTAGATCCTTATGTTGTTTGTGTGGCAAGCGCTTTACCCACTACCATCTCCCCACCTCAAATTTTACTTTCGTTTATCCTAAGCTGAGTCATTTCAAAAGGAAAAGAAAAGAATCCATAGCATTATCTGTAAGGTCTTTCAAATTTTACATGCACTATGTAACAGCAGTTTTATATTAACTATGTGTTTATATTAATGTATATTGTCTACCCACATATGAGTTTATGTTTATGCTAATATTGAAGCCAATGTCTACCTATCTCTACTAACATCAGAAATAACTATATGAAGAATCATCTTGGTCCATCACCAGAAAATAGTTTGAAACCAATCACATGGTCATGGGGTGAATTACCTTAGTGCTTTACACATACAAACACAGCTCTGTTCATTTGGTTCCTGGGTCTGAATTCACTGGTGCAACCCACTGAGCATTCTGATAACTGAATAAAAAAAAAAATCCATCCCGAACAGTGTGTGCTGCCCATACACTCTTTGAGAGTGTGGTCTTCATAGGAGAGTGACCAGCTCACCAGGGGCTGCACTTTTAAAGACATCCCCCCTTTCTCAGCAGCTGTTTACTGCCAGCAGAGCCTGGGGTGGAAGTGGGTGCTCCTCTCCCACCTCCAGGCTGGAATCTTGTATGGTCTGAGCCTTCAAAAGGTTCAACTCCATTGAGTTCCTGTGCTCTGCGTCTTCAGAAAATGCTCTTTTCTTGTAACCATCTACCGCCTCTGACTCTTACCATTTTTCTACCTCCTCTTCTGCAATGGTACCTGAACCTTTTGAGGGAAAGGATACGACCTAAAATGTCCCATTCAGGGCACAAAGTGGGGAGGTTAGAGAAGAGAGGCTGAATCTGGGAGGAGTTAGGGGAGGGGGAAGATACAATCACACTCTATTGTACAAAATTCTAAATGAAGTAGTGAAGATGAGAATAAAAATGATCATAATTAATAATCAGATAGGATTTTATTTCCTGGGAGTGCTCGTTTGTCGACGTCACCAATGAGTCTAGAAACATTGAAGAAATTGACTTTACTTAGCCTAGAATTATCTGTACAGTCCACAGTTCATATGAGCGAAGCCACCAGATGATCTACTTGAGTCAGATTTATACCCTCCAGAAACAGCAGTCTCAGGCAGGAGGTTTCAATTCTCTGAGTCTCTTTGCTCCCTGGGAAGTGAGTAGCAATCTTATAGGCTCACTGAAGCAGAGAATTGTGCACACATGGTGGACAACAGGTTGGCGCTCCACAAATGTTTGTCACCATGCCATTTAGGTCCTTCATGCTCATCTAGACCTGGAGATCTAGGGCATAGCTAGCACCTTCTTTCTCGGGTCCCTGTGCTGGAACAGGGTACAAAGAGACATTTTCCAACCTCTGGGGTGAGGGCCAAGATCATCTTTCTTGATTGTAAAACACAGGGTCTTAGGCTGGGGAGTGGCTCAGTTGGTAAAGCGTGTTTCCTTCAAGCACAAGGACCTGAGTCGGATCTCCAGAAGCCACATCAAACAAAACAAAACAACAAAACAAAACAGAACAACAACAATAACAACAACAAGAAGAAACAGGGTGTGGTGTCACAAGCTTGTAATCCTGGCACTCAGGAGGTGGCGACAGGTGGATCCCTGGGGCTAACATAGCCAGCCTGGTGAGTTCCAGGCCAATGAGAGGGCTGTTACAAAAAACAGGGTGGATAGCACCTGAGAAATGACAGGTTGAGCCTCATTACCCTTAGCTCTACATTAATATCCACACACACACACACACACACACACACACGCACACGCACACGCACACGCACACGCACACACACACACACACAATCAGGGTCCGAACTGTGTTGTTGTTGTTGTTGTTATTATTATTGTTATTATTATTATTTTTGACCATGCTCCCTGGTGGATTCCTCAGCCCCTTCAATGTAAATAAAGCTCACTGTCACCCAGCTCCATCCTCTGGCTGCAGCTGAGATTCTCAGAACACGCAGTCTGCAGGCCGGTCTTCCAGCTAGGAACGGGTTAAAACCAACATTTGCAGATAAAGAGGTAAACATATTTACATTCCTCTCTCCACACCTTCTGCATATGTCATGGCGTGAATAGCTTCAGAGTTCTGTTTGTACTATCTCTCTAGAATTTTTACAGTCTGCAGGACACAAAATCTCTATAAAGTGACTTATTGAAATAGAAGCAGATTGGTAAAACCGTTTCCCTCTTATGAACTGTGAAGAATGATCCTCTAAATGAAATCAGGAAGGAACTGGACAGAATCTTGTTTAATGGTCTGACAAAATGAATCACAACGATTCCAGACATCCATCACTGCTAAAGGGGGACCACAAATGATCTGTGAACCACTATATATTGATTACCCGTGTGGTACAAGTGTCGGATTTAATGTTCACACACCATAGAGAGGCGGCAGGGACAGATGGTGCCTTAACTCTTCTTTGATAGATTTTAATGGTGAAATATTGATTTCTATCTGGCCAAGGCCTGCTGTTAGGGGCCAAAGTCATTTGTTGGGTATTGCCGGACACCCAGTTGGCCTAGCGTAATCAATCATTTTTGGCAAGGCAGGTGAAAATCCAGAGAGAAGCACCTTGGAACCCAAGCTGAAGCGTGATGTGTCTGAATCCAGCCACCTAGAGCAAGAGTTGGGGGGCGGGGGGTGGTGGTGGTCGGGGGAGAGCACGAGAGAGGACTCTCAGAGACGGTGCCTGTAAGGAATTATTAATGATAAGACATGTTTACTGAGGAGAGGCGCAGCGAATCAGAGCTGACATGACATAGTCTGGGAGCTCCGCCGAGAAAATGAGCCTCTTGCTAAGAGGGACTATATTTTATTTAAACACCCTTCTAAGGCTAGGAACTCAGGTAATCTGTTGTGTTACAACTCACTGGTTGTTCTTGCCATCCGGAGAGATAACACTGAGGCACTAATAGGAACACATCAATCACAATCAGCCTGCAATTCCAGCAGTGTCTCGTCCTCCCAGCTCCTCTTTTAAGCTCCTTAATAATGGTGATAACATAGTTGGGGGGATGCAGAGAGGGACTCTCCCCGACGAGGGTCATATTCATAAAGTGAAGGGCTTGCCAAGTCAGCACTAGGGAAAACGGCTCTGTGCTGGGAAGAGCAACGAACAGCTGGGAGGGTGGGGCCCCAACAGGAGAACTGCCTGTAGTAGCCTGCTCCCGGGGGCTCGGTGACGTCATTCCTGCTATCCTTCTTAGAAAGGGGTGTGAAAGTGTGTAATTGCTAAGTAACAAGGTTAATTTTTCTTGTGTAGCTTAGAACATGGTCTTAAAGACGGTTCTCAAATGGAGAAAGTTAAATGGGTGGCTTCCTAGGAAGACTGACAGGAAGGGGGTGACTGCTTAGAAGGAGGTGTCAGGAGGGGGCACTCCACGCCTCCATAGCTCCTAGTGGTCCTCAGCTGCTAACTCTCAAGGTTAGCCACCTATTTTCCTGTTTGATTTCTCTGTAGGCTATGAGGTAGTTGAAGGGCTAAGTCTAATTGATTATTATATCTGTATATGCCCTATATACCCTAGCTACGGTCTAGGGATTCACAGAGTGTCCACATATAGGTCTCTCTGAGGCATAAACCAAGGTAAGCCTTTGCCTTGGGAAATAGTCATGGGCTGGGGAATTGGCTCAGTTGGTAAGGTGCTTGCTGCTCAAGTTCAGATGTTCAGTATTCAAATAAGAACCCGGGCATTGTGATGTGTGTCTGGAACGCTAGTACTGTGTTGGGAAAATCAGGCAGATCCCTGGGGCTTCCTGGCCAGCCTGTCTAGCTGACCAGGTTCAGTAAGAAACTTTATCTCAAGAAATCAGATAGAAAGTCATCAAAGAAGAAACCCAACCTTGACCCCTGGTTGCTGGCTCCTCTTCTTCCTCCTTTTTCTCTGCCTCCTCCTCCTATTACTGCTACAAAGTACACACACACACCACACACACACACACACACACACACACACACACACACAAACACACACAGGCATACGCACACATGTATGTGTACACACAAAGACCTGGTTTTATAGTGCCTTGCTTGTTTTGGGTGTTCACAGAGGTATGTGTGTGTGTCATGTACACATGCAAATGTATATATTTAGAAAGGAATACACTTGGTTTTTTTGTTTTGTTTTTTTTAAAAAACACACGTAGCACTTTTCTCTCTTTATGTTTTTGTGAGCCAGCACAGTGTAAAGAAAGCCTAAATTATGAAGGAAGACTGCTTGCATGAGGCTCCTGCTGACTCTGCTAGTGACGACAGATGACCTGGGTAAGCCACTTCTATTCTGTGCCTTGCTCACCTCATCTCCAAATGGGAGCATAGTAACACTGGTATTTCCAAACATTAGAGGAGTTAGTCAAAGTGAGCCTCGCTTGTAGAAATATAAAACTTCCATGTTCTATAGTTCTGCTTAAATTATATCGCTTGCAAGTTTCCTGATTAGAATTAACTGTCAACTTGACACAGCCTGAGAGTCAGCAGAGAAGGGAGTCTAAGTTGGGGGATTACCCCATCCTATGGGCCTGTGTGCATGTGTGTGATGTAGGGGGACCCAGCCCACTATGGGTGGTCCCATTCCTCAGGAAGGTGGTCCTGTGCCATACAGGGGTTCAGCTAAGCATGAACCTGTGAGGAAATCAGCAACCATCATTCCTCACGATTTCTGTTTCAAGCTTCTGCTTGAGGTCCTGCCACGACTTTCCTCAGTGATGAACTGTGCCCTGGAAATGTAAGTCGAATGAACCCTTTCCTTAATTAAGTTGCTTGATGTTTGTGTTTGGTACAGCAACATTAAGAAACTAGCGGGACATGACTTTCTATTCAAAATCTTTATGTAAATGAATGCACATGATCAGGAACCCCTTATGGAGTAGGCGTCAAGAATTCCAGCAGACCTTTGCCCTCCTCTCTGAGACATGGCAAGCCTACACTTTAAGCAGTAAGATTTTATTTGTGATGGCTTAGCGAGGTCTAAAATATCTTTGTTCATTATAAGTTGTGCACGCTCATGTGATTTCATATCGGAGCCTCAAGGAGTCTACGGTGGCCTGGGTGTTTATCTCTCAAAGACTGTGCACAGGGATATATATGCACAGGGACTCGAGCATATAAGTGTGCTGACAGACAAAGACACCGTGGAGCACACTGAGCTCTGCTTTGTAGCCCGCCCAGCTGTGCCAGCCTCTCCCACATGTGAGCAGTGCTGGCGGCAGATTCTGTTTAGATTACCTTGCTTACCTAATGATTTTTGCTCCACTGCCTTGCTCGATTGTGTTCACCAGGACGGCAGGCTATTAAAATGTCAAGGCACATTGAATTGTTGTTATCTGGGAGAGAGACCTTTCCGATGAGCCCAAGCTCTGGAGGTTGCATAGCCTCCAAGAAGGTGATCAGAGAGACTTTTCTGGTTATGTACATAGCTGGGGGTGAGCAGGGAGGTTGGGAGAGGGGCACAGATGCAGGAGTTGGCATTTACAGCAGCTTGAGTGTGCTAATTAAAAAATGTTAAAATGCCATCTCCTCTAACAGGTATCGGTGGCTCCTTTGCTTCAGAACTTAAGGGGTACCTGCCATAAGAGTTAAAGAAAGGCAGGGGGAAGGTGCCTCTGAGGGGTCTGCGTGCAGTGCTGGGGGAGGGGCAATAGTATAGGGCATCAGAAATTACAGCCCTGCTTGGCAGGAGGGCTAGAGAGAAATAAGTGCAGGCTTGTGCTTGGCGTTGCATCTGTCCCCACTGTGTCCTGAGAAGCACCTCCTGCCTTGCAGGAGATGGCAGATAGGTCAGGGTACTGAACCAAGGGGATGTTTCCAGTTAGTGCCTCTGGCCCTGCTCCACCTACGCCAACTGGACCAATCTGGACACATTCTTCTTCAGTAGGGCCTTATTTTCCAAGGAGTGTTTTTCTTCAGGGGATCCAGGAAGAGCAGGGGGCAAAGTGTATTCTTGTAAAAGTCACCAGCAATCAAAGCCGAAGGCTGCAACCGGAAGCAGACTTTTCTTTCTTGCATTTATGTTCTTTCACAACGATTTGGCTGTTCTTGGCCATGGCTGGTTCAGTTTTATTTCACGTAGAACTCCAGCCTTCAATGTCCCAACACCAGGCTCATGTATAGCCACACAGAGCACTCCGACATTCCTCCTCTTTCCTCCACGGAGTCACAAGTCTCAGCAATCCACGCTCATCTTCTCTCTCCCCACTTCCCACGTGGTGTATACTCCGCCAAACTGACCAGTTGTCTGCACCATCCTGGACAGTCACAGCATATCTGGCTCTTTGAGCTCCAGACTTTGTTGTCTGGTGCCCTGCTGTCTATCTTCCAGCTTAAAGCAGGTCCCAGGTACAAATGATAAGACTTACTGATTGGCACAACTAAAATCTGTGCATTATGTTAAATATGCACTGTATTTCAATAAGACCAATTAAAGAAATGTGTAGAAATTCAAGTAAATTCTCTAAAGTTATCGTCTGTAAATTATTAATTTTATTTTTCCCTAATATAGAAAAACAAATAAATAAAGAAACAAACTGTTTAAAATAAAATTTTAAAAGCCTATTTCCTGCTTGTCTTGCCCCAGCACAGAAGACTGATTCAGTTCTGCCTAGGACTTCTTAGCTTTGGGGTTTGCCTCTAGATAGGGGATGTTTGAGCTTAGCATGGGTGCCTTAGAGTGTCTCTGCCCCAGAAACTTGTCTGGTTTCATTTCCCCAAGTGTTAAATCCACAGACTTCTACCATAGCCTCTACCTGCGCTCCTCTGGGAGCGATGTGGGGCACCAACATCTCGTCTGCCTCTGTTGTCTTGTTTAGGCGCCTTTTCTCTCTCTCCCTCTCTTCCTTCCTCTCTCCTGAGTTCTTTCTTTCCTCCTTTTCTCCATCTCCATCTCTCTTCCTTATTTTTCCTTCCACTTTCCTTGCCCCAGTTCCTTCCTCTCTCTAGATCCAGTTCCTTCTTTTGCACCGTAGACTATATTTATCTATTCCTGTAACTTGGTGCATACAGATGCTCAATGAAGTTCACATCTCAGTGGGTGGATGATAAAGGAATAAATACTGCCTCACCCTGGTGGGCAGCACATGATTTCCTGCAGGTTGTTTCTTGGGATAAAGTATAGCTCATTATATGGAAGATTTTTTTTTTCTTTCTCAGATTTCTGTGTGGGACATATTTTCCTGAGCTTCCGAGTCTTCACTGTCATCCTATGTGGTGACATTGACCTAGTGTCAGCCTTCCATTAAAGCTCTTTAAGTATAAGGTCAAAGGCCAAACCCTCCATTGTGTTGGAGCTCAAGCAAGATTTGGCCTTGGGCCTCTGTAGTCCTGGTGGTTGGCTGTGAGAATGACGTGTCCTTCTGTGTGTGCCTATCACGCATGTCACATGTTTCCTACCCAGAATCTTGAGAAAATGTCAAAGGAGAACAGGATTGTGTTTGGATTCCACTTATTTCTCTTTTAGATCCATTCTAGAGCCCCCATGCCACTACTGAAGAGACTCAGGGCTGGGGAGATGGCAAAGTCCAACAAAGAACTTTCCATGACAGCTTGAGGACCTGAATTTGAATACCCAGAACCTAAGTAAAAATCCAACAGCACTTGGGAGAAGTAACAGAAGGATCCCTGAGGCTCATTGGCCTAGCCTACTTGATAAGCCCCAGGCCACTGACGGACCCTATAAAAA
>JADRCC010344528.1:0-29578 GCA_019843855.1 Hylomyscus alleni | reverse complement strand
AAAAAAAAATAAAGTGTAGTCAGCAGGAGCTGTATATAGGCACCATGTTGACTTCTCCGTGTTCAATGAGTTATTCAATGTTTTTCTTCATCAAAGGGGTCTTACAATAAGCTTTTAGAGAACAATCAATATCTTTGGCAATAATCTGTGTTTATAAGTTTCTATGGTTTCCCTTTGGTCAAAAATATCTTTTAGGTGTAACCTATTCTTTGTACTAGAGATTGTGTTTGATGGTCAGGGATATTTAGTTGAGGACTTTTCCTCCTGATTATTTAATGATTCCATTTATATTTATTTCATAGATATTTATACTTTAAAGGTTCCATCACATTCTATAAGATTTCTCAAATAGCCGTTTATTTTAGCTTTTCCTCTGTGTATTCCATCCCTCACTTCCCTCTTTACTGTCCCTGCATTTGAGCTTCTTATTTATCCATTTCATTCCCTGTGTCTATTCATAACTAAGTATTCTATTTCCCCTTCCTATGGATATTATCTCCCTCATCCAGCATCTTACTCTGTATCTAACTTCTGTTATTCATTTTAGTATAATATAGTCTGTATGTTTCCAGAGGAGGAACATAAATGTCAAACAATTCCATCTTGAATAGTGACCTGATTGCCAAATATGTTGTGTGCAATAATAGTATAAAAAATGTGGTAGCTCTTTCAGATAGTAACATTTATGGGTCAGAGACGTGACTGTGGGATGGCAACCCCATCCCTCAATTGATACCCTGTCTTCCCGTTGGAGGTGAGCTCTATAAGTTCCTTCTTACTACTGTCAGGCATTTCATCTAAGGTGCCTCCCTTTGAATCCTGAGAGTCTCTTACTTTCCAGGTCTCTGGTGTATTCTTGAGGGTCTCCCCAATCTCCTATTTCCTGTGGTTGCCTATTTTCATTCTTTCTGCTGGCCCTCAGGGCTTCAGTCCTTTTCCCTCACCCAATACTAGATCAGGTTCCCATATCCTTCCCCCTTCCCCTCCCTCCACATTCCCTCCCAGGTCTCTCCCTCCCTCCCCACTTGTGATTGCTTTCTTTCTTCTTTAACTAAGGTTATAGAGTGCTCACAAAAAGGAACCTATCATGACTGCCTTCCAAAAGACCCAGGAATCAATAGAAAGAGTCAAATGCAGATATTTGCACCCAACCAATGGACAGAAACAGTTGATCTCTGTTGAATCAGGGAAGGCTGGAAGAAGTTGAGGAGAAGGGCGACCCAGTAGGAGGACCGGCAGTCTCAATTAACCTGGACCTCTGAGATTTCTCAAACACTGGACCATCAAACAGACAACATACAGCAGCTGATATGAGGCCCCCAACACACATATAGTAGATGACTGTGTTCATTCAGAGATCCCGGTCTGTGTTCATTCAGAGACGATGCACCTAACCCTCAAGAGACTGGGGATTTTAGAGGTCAGGTGGGATGAGGGGTGGGGAGGAGATGTGGGATATGGAGCAGTTGAAGGGTGGATCAGGGTGGGGGGAATGGAATATAGAGTGTAAAAAAATAATTAATTTAATAAAAAAAGTCATGGTAGCAATCAACCACCATCTGATTGGAATTAAGGCCCCTTCCGTGAGATGGAACCCAATCTTCCACTGCCTGGGTAGCTAAAAACCTGAGACTAGATATAAATAGATATGGAGAAAAATAATATATAACTCTTCTACTAACATAATATAGCAATAGGATGACTCCTAATGATATTATACAATACTCATTGATCAGTGTCGAGCTCAGTCATTATTAGGAAATCATTCTCCTTCAATAGATGAGAAGAAATACAGAGTCCCACAACTGGAGATGTGTGCAGAGTGAGATCCCTCAGAAAACTCTGTTCTTAATGAGATGTTTCCATCAACCCCTACCCCCTCTTGCATGGATCCAGTACTTTTTGAGAAGAGGGGCCTGAAATATTGTAAGAGATAGTTGGTATGGAAAATATGAAGGAAACAAGCTCTTCTAGACACAAGAGGACTGATGTACACATGACTACACAGATACTATGGTTGAATGAATAGAATCTTCACAGGTCTAAATAAGATGGGATACCAATGCTGAGAGAGAAAGTAGACAAAAGCTCCCATCCCCAACCCAAAAACTATCTCCATTATTGACCACTAGCAAAGAAACCAACAAACAGTCTTCTCCAAGGGAGTATCATGGCGTACACATACCATGGACAAGGGTAGGACCTATGCCAGTAGTAGATGCTATCATAAAAGTAGCTCAGTACTCTTTTGGAGGGTTCTGACTAATTATGCTTTGTTAAGGCATTTTTATTTTACCATGTGAGTATTTTGCTTAAATAATTTGGTTTACTGAGTTTGTTTTTAAGGATTTTTCTACAGGTATGAATATGTATGTCTAAGCTTCTGTATGTGTTTCTTCTGCTGTTTCTTTGGGTTTTGTTTGATTTTGTTATATCTTACTTTATTGTATTTTTGTTTTTTTAATATGTCCATTTGTTTCCTAATGATAGAGACAAAGGTGGGAAATTGAGAAAAATCTGGGAAGAATTAGGAATGGGAAAATCATAATTAGATTATATTGTACAAAAAAATCTATTTTCAATTAGAGGAAAAAATTACCTTTGATTGATTCAGATATGGAGATCTGACTACTTCCCAAGAAGCCTATTTGAGATGAGACCAGAATTCCAATAATAGCAGAATCTCCCTCAGAGGCTTGATGCTACTTTCAGAAATAAAGTAATTGCAGATGTAATTCAGATAAGATATAATCACCAGTATAATCCAGAATAATTGGTATGTTTAGAAAACAATGTCAGTTTGGACAGAGACAGGCAGGAAAATGTCTTAGGAAATGAAGGCAGAAAAGGAAGTTATGTTGCTACAATCAAAAAACAGTCTGAGGCTAACAAAATCCAAAAGATGTAAATATGGGTTATATCATGAAAACTTTGGGAATTTTCATGCCCATGCCAGTACCTTTATTTTTAAATATTATCCTTCATAACTATAGAAGAAAATAAATTATACTTTTCTTTTAATCTTCTCTAATATATCCTGACCTCAGTTTCCACAGATCCACCCCTCTTCTCCAGATTCACTTGTTCTCATTCTCTCTCTTTCCTGTTTTCCTTCAGGAAAGAGGCTAAGCTATAATGATTAGACTCACAACCAAAATTATACTTTTAATTTTTGTTACTTTAATATTGGATGATATGGTAAAGACATCTCTTCTATAATCACTTAAATTATTCAGTTTATTTTGTTAATCATTTATAATGTAGTTTCTATTTAATTTCAAAATAATCCACTTCGTAGTTACCCAGTACTTTATTCCAATATACAATATAATATCCAGAACTGATGATGAGAAATCAACATCAGTTGATAATCAGGATAATTAACTTTTCATAAAACAGAAGCTCTACACATAAAAATTACAATAGTTTAAACAAAATACAATAAGGACTATTTAAGACATTAAAAAGCACATTATCCAGTAATCTCAAAGAAAATTATATTGGTTTGTGTTCACTCTATTCCACCTCACATTAAATTTTGATAAGAAAAAAATCAACAAAACATGTAATAAGTCCTTTTGTTTTTTGTTTTAAATAAATTTGTTATCACTTCATCACACAGCTAATTTCATTTTATTTTTACAAGTAAAGGAAGTCTCAGATTTTCTTGTACTACATATGTGAGTAAGTATAGCATAGGGACACAGCATATGGAACATACTACAATCTAAATAAATTGTGTATTAAGTGAATAAAGAAAAGCAAAAGTTGGAAAATGAAGTACCTTTGACATCTTAGAAATATCCATGCTTTGGATTCATACTTCATTCTTTGATTCATGAATGAGAGTCTAAGTCAAGACTATACTGTTGATTTATACACACAACTTCATCATTGATAGGAAGACATAATTCTTTCAGAAGCATAGGGTTCAGTAATTCAGATCTATCCCTAAAGGTGGGAGTATAGAATGATATATAATTTTATTTTTATTTCTTTTAAGCTTCTGTAACATTTTCCATAATTGGTAAACCCATTTGTCATTCCATAACAATGTAAGGGGTTAACTTCTCTTTACATTCTTGATAATATTTGACTTTTTATTTGTAATTGATGAATTTCTTTCTTTGACATCTTCATATATATCTATAGTGTACATTAGTTGACCTTACAATGGGCATCACAACAGATGTGAAAAGATATTTATTTCACCATTTTCATAGTTTTTTATAGTGATTGATAATCTTTCATATATTTTATTTATTATTCATTCATATTTCTGTTTTCAAAATATCTACTCAGTAACATCACTGGTTAAAAAATTAGTTATTTATCACCTTTACTATTGAGTTTTGTGTGGTATTCATACATTTTGTAGATTATCTCTAACTTTTGAACATGTCATTTTCAAATATTTTCTTAGTTCTATAGCTTGGATTTTATATTGTTTTGAGCATTGTTCAAATGCATTTTAGCTTATTGTACCTCCATTTATTTATTTGTTGCTCCTGTTTTCCTATGTTTCTTTATGAAATCTAGAATTGTTTAGTTGAGCTAGAGTGACCATCATTTGTTGTGGATTTTGTCTAATGCTTGTATTAATTTATTTGGTTCCCCAAATTGCATGAGAATTCACATGTAAGAAACTGAGGGTTTCTGCCCCTACGTGATTCTGACTGGTAAATAAAGTTTCCAGTGGCCAATGACTGGGCAGGGAGACAGAAGTAGGACATTAGGATCAGGTATGTGTGAGGAGGAGCAGGAGAAAAGCCCAGAGAGCCAAGAGAATGAATGGCTATAAGCAGCCCCGGGAGCTGGGAGGTAGGGGGACCCTATAGATAGTACAAGAGATCTAGGAGGTGAGAAGCTCTAAGCACTCAATGTGGGTGATCTTAACCAAAATGACCAACACTGGGGAGAGAGAACTGTAAGAGTTTGCCTCCAGTAGATAAACAGTGACTCAAGTGGAGGGATAGGGTTACTAATCCATAGTCAAAATCTGACCCATAACTCTTCCTGTCTAAAAGAACTATAGGGACAAAAATGGAGATGAGACTGAGGGAAAGGAGGTCTAGTAACTGGCCAAACTTGGGGTCTATCTCATGGGAGGGCATCAGGCCTTACACTTTTACTGATGCTATGTTATGCTTACAGATAGGAGCCTAGCATGACTGTCCTTTGAGTGGCTCTACCAGCAACTAAGTGAGACATAAACAAATAATTACACCAAACCATTGAACTGAAGTCAGGGACCCCTATGGCTGAATTAGGGGAAGGATTGAAGAAGCTGAAGGGGAGAGCGACCCCATATTAAGACTAGGGAGTCTCAACTTACCTAGACCCTCAGGAGCTCCCAGAGAATAAGCTAACAATCAGGAGCATACTTAGGCAGGACTGTGGCCCCTGGCATAAATATAGCAGAGGCCTGTCTTGTCAGCCCTCAGTGGGAGAAGATGTGCTTAATTCTCAAGAGACTTGAGGCCCCAGGGAAGGAGGAGTCCTGTTGGGGAGAAGCACCCTCTCAGAGGTAGCAGGGAGGAGAAACGCTAGCACGGAGGAGAAACGCGATAAGGAACTGACTGAGTGGAGCCCAAAAGAGGGGAAAATGACTGGAATGTAAATTTAAAAAATGGTAATAGTTAATATTATTAACAACAACAACAACAATAGTAATAATAATAATAATGAGGTTTGTGTACTGGCTGGTTTTGTGTGTCAACTTGACATGAGCTGAAGTTATAGAGAAAGGAGCCTCTCTTGTGGAAATACCTCCATGAGATCTAGTTCTAAGGCATTTTCTCAATTAGTGATCAAGGGAGGAGGGCCCAGCCCATTGTGCACAAGGCCATCCCTGGGCTGGTAGTAATGGGTTCTATAAGAAAGCAAGCTGAGCAAGCCAGTAAGCAATACCCCTTCATGGCCTCTGCATCAGCTCCTGCTTCCAGGGTCCTGCCCTATGTGAGTTTCAGTCCTGACTTCCTTTGTTGATGAACTGCAATGTGGAAGCATAAGCTGAATAAACCCTTTCCTCCCCAACTTGCTTCTGAGTCATGATGTTTTGTGCAGCAATAGAAACCCTGACTAAGACAGTTTGTACAACACAGAAAAAAAATGTTTAAGTTTTGCACAAACATCATGACCAAGAAGCAAGTTGGGGAGGAAAGGGTTTATTCAGCTTACACTTCCACACTGCTGTTGATCACCAGAGGAAGTCAGGACTGGAACTCAAGCAGGTCAGGAAGCAGGACCTGATGCAGAGGCCATAGATGGATGTTCCTTACCGGCTTGCTTCCCCTCGCTTGCTCAGCCTGCTTTCTTATAGAAAGAACCCAAGACTTTCAGCCCAGGGATGGCACCACCCACAAGGGGCCCTACCCCCTTGACCACTAATTGAGAAAATGCCCCATAGCTGGATCTTATGGAGGCATTTTCCCAACTGAAGCTCCCTTCTCTATGATAACTCCAGCCTGTGTCAAGTTGACACACAAAACCAGCCAGTATAATTGACCCCTTGTCAACTTGACACACAAACACATCACTATTAAGCCTCAACCTTTACTTTCTTAATTCATCCCCAAGATCTAAAGTCCCATAGTCTTTACATATTAAAAGTTCAATCAATTTAAAATGTCCAATATCTTTTAAAATTCAAGATCTCTTAACTGTGGGCTCCACTAAAATACATTCTTCCTTCAAGAGGAAAAAATATCAGGGTACAGTCACAATCAAAAGTAAAACCAATGTCTGGGATCCAACACACGATCTTCTGGGCTCCTCTAAGGACTTTGGTCACTTCTCCAGCTCTGCGCTTTGCAGCACACACTTTGTCTTCTAGGGTCCAGATGCCTGTACTCCACTGCTGCTGCTGTTCTTGGTGCTCATTCATGGTACTGGCATCTCTAAAACACTGTCTTCTGCTGTAACTAGACTTCACCAATAGCCTCTCATAGGCTCTCTTCATGGTGCCAAGCCTCAACTCCTTTCCATGACCCCTTCAGTCCTGGGCCATCAATTGTAACTGAGGCTGCACCTTCACCAATGGCCTTCTGTGGCCTCTCACTGTGCCGAGCCTCAGCTGCTCTTCATGACCCCTTCATGCCTTCAAAACCAGTACCACCTGGGTGACTCTTACACATTACCAAGTCCTGCTGCAGCACAAGGTACAAACTTGGCTGTCTCTGGGACACAGCCTCTTTGTGCTCTCAGAAAACACTTCCCAGAAGATTTCACCTCAGTGATGCTAGTCTCTTCTTATCACTGCTAATTTCTTACCTCCAGCTAACCAGCATCAATAATCCCAGCAATGCAAAGTTTTTGCTTTAGTAGTTCTGATATCTTGTTAATCACAGCTGATACTTTAGCCCCAGCTAACCAAAACCACAGAATCTTCACAATCAAAACAACATGGCCCTGATAAGAGACTTTAATCTTCCCTCTGAAATTTCACAAGCCAGGCCTCCATCTCTGCACTGTTCTCAACATGATCTTTCAAGCTCCCACAGAACATCCTGCAGAGTTCTTAACAAACATTGGTTCTTCTAGCTCAAAGTTCTAAAGTCCTTCCACAGTCCTCCCCAAAACATGGTCAGGTTGTCACAGGAATACCCCACTATGCTGGTACCAATTTACAAGATGCCAATACAGTAATTTCAGAGCCAGACAATGTTTTAACCCAATTATTCTAACCTTGTAAGATCCTTAGCTGTGGTTGTTATGACTACACAGCGTCTGAATCGTCATCTTCACCAGCCTCCATGATGATTTTTATTTTTTCGCTCCTTCCTAATCCCTGACCTTTCTCACCCCTAAAACTCTAGCTCCATCTCCCTATTCCTGTCGAATCACAGGCCTGTCACTGCCCTAATGTGATTGGACAGAGAAAATGCAGCAACAAGTGTATACCTTATAGTTTGCATAACTGTTATAAGTGTATTCGTTGTATATCTGAGAGAAACCACCCTGTTTCTTTTAGGTTTTTTTGAGACAGAGTTTCTCTGTGTAGCCCTGGCTGTCCTGGAACTCACTCTGTAGACCAGGCTGGCCTCGAACTCAGAAATCCGCCTGCCTCTGCCTCCCAAGTGCTGGGATTAAAGGCCTGTGCCACTACTGCCTGGCTGGAAAAAAGCCCTTTTTAGTGTATGAAAAGGGGGAAATGTTGTACATTTGGTCTAATGCTTGGGTTATTTGGGTTTCCCAAATTGCATGAGGATCCTCAAGGAGGATGCCGAGGGTCCCTGTCCCCAGTTGGTTATGAGTGGAAAATAAAGTTGCTAGCGGTGGCCAATGGGTGGGCACGGAGATATATGTGGAACTTTAGGATTCACAGGCAAGGCGACTGAGAGAGGAAGGAGGCTTTAGAACTGCTGTGTTGGGAAATTTGAAAGATCAGGCCTGAGAAGTGTAGGACAGAGAAACTGTCAACATGTGAGAGTCGGGCATCATGGCCCAGGAGGGCTGCAAGCCTGAGTCTCGGGCAGCCAGCGTGGAATATAGGATTTAGTAAGTAGTAATTAAGGAATATCTGAGGGAAGCATGTGCTAGCTACATGTAGGATTAGAGTGTCCTAGTCATTGATCTGTTTGAGGCATATTAAAATAGAATGCTGTGTGTGTGTTTGTGTGTGTGTGTATCTGTTTAATTACTTCTGTAACCCAGAACATTGGGGCGAGTAGCCCCAATAAGTGATACACAGAGGACATTTGAGTATCACTACTTGCCTCCAGCAACAATCATTAATTTTTTAACACAAGTGCTGTGCAAGCAAATACAGTGTTTCTCTTGTGGATTTGTTAAATATTTTTAAATTACTTTTTATTTAGGTCACTCCGTTTTATTTTTATATTTATTTTTTAAGTTAAAGTTACCCCTTGCCTTAGTCTTCTTTTTCTTTATTCTTCTTTCACATAATAAAACTTAGTGTTTGTGTTGTTCTGATGTTTCAATATATTGTGATGAATGATACTGCAACTCAGTCTTTGAAAAATGGAGGATGGAACTAAAGGAAGGACTGAAATAGTGGGAATAAAAAAAGGAAAATGAGTGGAACATGAAGGATCAGGACTACTTTTGCCTCCAAAAAGTCTTCAGATATCAAGCATCATCTCAATTTGCTTGTTTAAAGCAAAAAGCTGGTTAATAGTTAAATCTCTCTTTCTTTGTTGTTAGTTTCATTATTAAAAGCTGGTCATATTTTCATAAATATTCACTGATGCTCATTCATGTCAATTGTACATACTAGCCCCTTCAAGTACATTCCCTTTAAGTTTGAAGCCAGCATTCAAATGCAGATATCTGGAGTCAAAATCAACACATTTTCTATGAGACTACAAAAGATAACATAATTTTGCATTTCTCAAAAGATTCTAGCATAAGTGATACTCATTTAGAAGACTAATTTTAATGTAAATATGAAACATCATTCATAATTAACAAGCTTATAAGAATTAAGTAATAGAGTTATTCATTTTTTCTAAATATCTTATATACCTACCAAGTTATACACCTATTATTCATTTTGTTTTATTCAAATAAATGACATCAAATTAAGTTGAGGATTATCTTTTGATGAATTTAGTGGGTTTTTTATGACTAAAATCGTTGTTTCAGACATCTAAAGTGACCTTAGTGTTTACAGCAGTACAGTCTTTGGCAATTAATTAAAATTTCTTTTCTTAAAATTTCAAGCTGAGCATGGATGCCTACACCTGTAACCCCAGCACCCATGATTCTGTAGCACAAATAGAGTCCAAGGCCAGCAGCCACGGTTATATAGAGAATTCAACTCGGGGGTTTCCTAGCAGAGTCTCAATCTGGATGGGTCAAGCAGACAGTAAACCATACACTTTACATTATTAACGTAATTAATAGTACTTCGGTTTCTGTGTTTGATAATACTGTGTAGCCATGCCTCTCCTGAAACGTGAATGTCCTCCACGAGGAACTGCTGGCCTATGACTTGCAGGTGCTAAGATTACAGATGTACATCGCCATGTCCAAATTAACTAGGGAATTATGATAACAATTATACTCACTTAGAACTTCTCAATCATTAAGGGAAATAGATATGTTTCTGTAAAGAATATATAAATACTTTGAAAATTCATGGGGAAAAGAGATACTAGACTCTTAAAATTGGTGCAGATTAGCTCATTTTACCTCATTTTTACCTTTGGAAAATTCTTAGGTAAGATATTCTATTGATATCTTATGAATACTGATCAGTAATTAACCAATTGCATTTCGTGTGACTCCATGATGTTCTGCAGCTCCCCCAGGCCTTGAGTCACTCACATTTTAATGTTGTATTGGCAGTTATTAATCTCATTAGATATACCTACATTTTTAATAACTTAATAAATTAAATTATTCATCTTTCGACATCCTTCTAAACCTCAGCCAAAAGCAAGGCCTGAGGAGTTGAGACTTCCCCAAAGATAAGTGAAATATCATCCATGTAGAGAAAATACGTTTTCAATAAAATAATTAAAAGACTGCAAGATAAAGATAAATATAGGAAATCAAGGTTAGCGAAATAATGGCAGACAGCCTTCATAAAGAAATGTTTCAGTTTAGATGTTTTTTGGATGGTAAACATTTGCTTAAAACAATATATAATCAGGATTATAGCATTTTGGTCAACCAAAGCTATTGAGTCTATTAAAAATGGGAAGATGTTTTCATTACTCAGGTTTCTCATGTCTTTTTTTGCGAAGAGATAGAAAGATGAAAAGAAGTTTCCACTTTCTTAATAATTGAGTAGAGCAAGCAGACTTTCAGAGCTTCGGAGCTGTGGTTTGCTAGGCTACTGTGCTAGGAACGGGGAAGGAAAGGGATAGTATCTCATGAAAGGACTAAGGAGTCTGCTCATCTCTTCAGTATAGCTTAACACGAATATGATTTCCTAGGGACGTTCCCTTGGTTTATTGTCTCAGCTCAACTGGAATGTTAGCTCTTCACTCAGGCAAGGAGGGTTTTTTTTTGAGCAGAAGGAGTTTTCCTTTTTTAATTTGACTTAATTTTTTATTAGATGTTTTCTTATTTACAATATCTCCTTTCCCAGGTTCCCTTAACAAAATAAAAATAAAAATAAAAATAAAATAAAATAAGAAAAAAATAAAATAAAAAAACCCCAAAACTAAGACAATCCCCTGTTCCCTCCCCACCTCCCACTGCTCACCACTCCACCCCTTCCTGCTTCTGGCCCTGGCATTCCCCTACACTTAATGAATATCTATGACATTGAAACAGACAGTGATTGTAACTCACCATGAGCATTCCAGAAGGGTCCTAATTTATATCTCATTATTTTCTATATTAGTTTATTCAGACTGTTACAAACTGATAATATAAAAATCACAAAAAATACATACATTTAAAGTAGCTATGAATTTCTCCCCTCTCCTGATTCTCTTTTCTTTCTTACTGCCTTTTTATTCTCAGTCTGACCAGGACAGTCTTAGTATTCTCCAGCTTTCTGCCTCTAGGCCATGATCTTTCTTCTCTCAGAAGATTTATTTTAGAACATCTGCAATAGTAAATTCTTCCCATGCTCTTTTATAATTCAAAGTTTTTTTCTAAGCTTCTTACACCCTCTCTGTCCAAGAACGTCTTTCTGTACCCAAGAAACTCTCTCACTATGACCTGAAAACCTTTCCTTTGAAAGGCAATCATGAATTTCTTCAAAAGACATTGCCTTTGGCAACATCCAAGTCTTGTATGACTTCATTCTCATTATATTTGTAAAGACACAATTTTTCCCCAAAAGATTACATTTTCAGGTACTAGGGTTTAGGTTTTCTTTATATCCTTTAATAATGGCTTTTAATAGAGAAGTGACCTATACCTGAACCGTTGCTTCAGAACCATATTGAATGGAACAATTTTATTTCCTTCAAGCATATTTTTGAGGGTCTGGTAGCAGCTTACTATGAAGACTATGCTCAAGTGTATCTACTTACTTTTCATTCCGGTTCTCTGCTGTCATCTTTATCCTGGAGCCCAGCAGAAGCTCGCTGTAGTGAATTAGTCTAAAACCCAAATAGGGAAGGATTGTAGTAAATGGCCTTTGATCAAGCTGTGATTCATTCTTCTCTGTCCCTACCATTACTAAGTGTATACCAGGTAATATATCAGGCGATGCAAGCTATGCCAGGAAACAGTCAGTTGGTCATGTTTGCATTAACCCTTAGTGTAGTACCAAATCAACCCAACTAAGCCAATAGTGACCTGCAGTTTGTTGCATGGTGACTCAGTATTTCTCCTTTTACTTTACATTACAGATCAAGTCTCTTCCTTTTTTACTTCAGTTGACTACCTAGGTCTTCCAGAGATTCCAAGTGGTTGCTCATGTTTTTAATTGTCTCTTAGCTGATCTCATTGTCTATTATGTTCTTTGTTATGACAAGCATTTAAATTCTTCCATATGGCTCACTTTTGTGCTTCCTGCTCCGAAAGGAATGTATTATAAAATAATTTGAACATGTAAAAAGAGTTAATATTTAAAAGTTACATTGTAATTTTTATTATTGACTTTAATACAGTATCCATAATATATTATACACACACACACACATACACACACACGCACACATATAAATTTATAGAACTCCTTCATCAGTCTTTTTGCTACATTAGCATTATCAAGAACAAATGAGAAATACAAAGCAATAGTATGTTTGTAAGCTAGGACATCAGTAGGCAGTAGGATCTGTTTTCATCTTTTATACCAGTACTGTATATGTAGTCTCTTATTGACTTAACCTAATGTAGGTTATGACACATCTGTTGTCACCAATTTTTCCTCTTCTTATATTTTCCATTATACAGCTTAGCTTTTCATCATTTATCTAAGTCTTATTAATATGGCTGGTGAATTATAGACTGTGTAGACTATCCATTATCTTCTCTCTTTAGCATCAATTCCTTCTGATCTCTTACATAAAATTGCTTGCTATGTTTGACTTGTTCTAATTTGAAGTCCCTAAATTACTATATCATTCTACCAGATAGTCACTCATTAGTCCTTTCCTAAAATAGCCAAAACTTTTGATGCAGCAAGCTACTCTTGACTTTGTTTTTGTATCATACTAATTTCAAACTGTCATTTGGCCAAAAAACCTAAATTCATTCTAGGAATTTGTAACTGGCTGTTAAAGTGATATATTATGAAACATCAAAGTATACTGTACATCTTAATGTAAAGTGAGATACTATTTTAAATTAATATTTGAAGATTAGTTGTCAGAGTTCTTATGTGACTCATGTGCTCAGACACATGGAATTATGAAGATGAATATCAGAAGATGAAAAGAGATATTTTATTTAAGACAATGAACATGTTGATGTCACCATTTCTTATACCTACCAACAAAAAAAGTAAGTTCAGCAATTTAAAGCAAACACAAAAACATGAACGAAAATATTAAATGTATGTCCACAGTATCTGGGAACAAGTTCAACATCCAGTGAGTACATCCAAACTGGCTTCTAATGCTCTATAGATGAGAACTCGGTTAGAAATCGATCATCACCAGACATTATTTGGGGAAAGAAAACATGTTCACATGAACTAGTAAAGTCACTGTGAAAACGAAAGCAGCAGCTAGGAGGTAAAGTTACTGCATGCTCAGACTTGAACCAGTTTTTATCACCAGAGAACAAAACAGGCAGAAAAGCTAAAGGTATCAAATTATTGGATGAAATGAATAATAAAATTAAATCGAAAGAAGTTGATTTTTAGCAAAAGATTCATATAAGTGTATAAGTGTTTTACATGCATGCATGTATGTGCACTTCACACATGCCTGGTGTCTAAAGGCATTATGAGAGGGTGGTAGGATCCCTTGGAACTTGTTGGTTGTAACCATCATTTGGAGTGTGGAAACTGAACCCATATCATCTACAAAAGTAGCAGGTGCTCTAAAAGACCAAGTCATCTTCCCATCTCCCTACCCCCAAATTTCTTAATTTTAGAAAACTAACTAGAAATACCAGATTTATTACTCTGACATATACCACATGAGATACTTAGAATTGATAGCAATGGTAGCGGTTCAAAGAACAAGGAAGATGGAAGCTAATACAGAACAAATTTGTGACTCCTAATTGAGATCCATGAGAGTAGGGAAAGGGTGGACCATTTATATCAAACAATGGAGGCTATTTCCTCTAATAGGTAATCTAAGCTGAGTTTCCTTCAGCTGCTCCACTGTCTCCAATTCTTTCTACCCAATCCACCTTTCCTTCACTCTTGTGTCAGACCTACATCATGGTCTGAAGACTCTAACTCCCTGCTATAATATTTTAAAGACAGTTTATCCAATAAATCTCTTGGTATTCTAATTATATCTTGACATCTGCTTTCTTGGTTATTTGAACTGAAACAAAATCCATAAGTTGTCCTAAAAGACACTTAATAATTTAGAATTTTTTCCTTCATTGCACTGGCCTTGCCAAGTGAAGTTTTCAATTTTGATCTGTAGGAATCGAGAGTCACTTTTATTTATTTTTATTAAGTCAGGCACTATAGCACCTGATGATTGTTGCATAATTTCTGTTCTGGTAACTCATTGTATTTTTCATTTCATTTTCATTGCCATGACTCTTAGGATAAATTAGTAAAATTTCTTTGTTCAGTATAAAAGAAGTGTTGGGGGTACTTTGTGTGAGAAAAACATTAAGAATTCATGATAGAGAAAAGCATTAAATGAACCATATTCCCAGCCAACATCAGAGTTGTGTGTGACTGAAGATGTCACACTAAGACAAAACTGAGCTCACGATTTCATTAAGGAGGTTGTAGTGAATCCTCTGTACACCAGGCACCTGTAAGCCCCTGTTTATGACCCTTTTCTTGTTAGGTGAGAATGTTCATATTCCTTGGATTGATTTTCAGATATATCAAAATCATATAATCAAGTTTGGGGAGAAGGATCAGTGGTTAAATTAAAGCAATTTCAAGCAATGAAAGAGAGGACTAGAATCTGGTCTCTGGAAATACATAAATGCTAAGTGAGAGAACAGCTGGTCTGTAATTCTGACACTGTATGGCATAAACAGGAGAGGCTCAGAGCAAGGACTCTAGCAAGAATTCTGGGTTTGATTGAGAGATCACTCAAGAATGGATATGTCAAATCCAATCTAGGATGATCCATAACATCAACTTCATGCCTCAACACATATTTCCATACATGTGCACTCACGCTTACACACATGCCAAAAACATTCACATACACATACACACACACACACGCACACGCACACACACGCACACACACGCACACACATCTCACATCTACACACATGAAAATCGAAAAAATATAAAGAAGATATGATAGTAAGTTTTAATGTCTTGACTTTTTTTTATATAAGTTAAAGACTCCATATATATGTATAATATTCATGAGGAATTTTATTGTTTAGTAAGTACATATTTCTACTCGGTTCTTTGTCAGTCATTGCATGATATGTCTGCTGGCCCTCTGTCTTTTCTGCACAAACAGCTTCTGAGTTACTTTACAAACACATGCAAAGTGGGTGTTGCCCTTGCCTTGCCAACGTGTCCTGTCATTACTAAGAGGTGAACTATCCTGCTTTAAATAGTCATCTTAATTGTTTTGAAATGCACTCCCAATAAATGTCTGCTGAGATTGATTGTACTCTTCACCTTTAGTTTGGCATTCTATCAATCTGAAAGGCACTTATTGTTAATAAAATGCCAAGTAATTAGTGGTATTGTTTTAATGGTGGTACTTTTTTTGTATCTAGTGACAAGACAGAAAATAGAATTGCCCTCAGGTCCAATTGTGTGTTCATACATATTTAAGATTTGAGAATTAACCCCAGACTCTAAAATGTTAGCAGATAACTTAGCATACAATTTTCTTTGTTTTGTTTGAAATGGATTTCTACGATTAGATATATTTAAAATGACCTATATAATAAAATTAATTGATTTTTTTGTGATAAATATGAGGCAGAGAAAGAACATATACAAAACAAGTTACAGTAACAGTCTATAGATATAATCAAAATTTATCTTTTATTCTTCTTTTACTTTTATTGTGTCTGAAACCATGTAATCAAGTCTGAATTATTCTGACATTAAGAAACAGAATATTAAGCAAGACTGGTCCAAATTGTCTTTTCATTTTATATTTCCTGCTTTGCCTCTTTCCCTTCCCGTGTCCTCTTTTCTTTCTGCTATTTCTTTTCTTCTCACGAAGTTCTTCAGCATTGCTCATATTTCCCTTAGTTGAAGAGCTGAAGGGTATTGTGTCTCTTACTATTAGTTTATTATATAACTGTGATATAGGAATATCAGTGTCCTTCATGTGGAGAAGGTCCTGTTCTATTCTTAATTTGATGATTTCTCTTTCAGAAGTGGAAGTTAGACCGGGGCTGGACCTAAGCCCCCTATACATTTGTAGTAGATGTGAAGCTGTGTCTTCATGTAAGTCCCCTAACAATTGAAACCAAGACTGCCTCTCTCTCTGTTGCCTGCCATTGGATTCCCTTCCCCTACCTGTCAGCCTGGTCTGGTTTCAGTGGGAAAGGATATGCCTAGTCCTAGTGAAGCTTCATGTTCCAGGATGGGGTGATGTCCAAGAGGAGGGACTTGTAAGGGTGGGACTGTGAGGAGAGGAGGGAGGAGGGCTATGACTGGATTTAATGTGAATAAATAAATTAATTAACAAAATAAAAGAGTGGATGTTAGATTGTATCAAGTGCTTTTTAATTTTAAGTTTGTTAGTGTAGTGATTTAGATCAGTTTTCAAGTATGTATAGGCTTTTGCTTTTGAGGATAAAACTCAATTCATCAAGATGCTTCATTTATTTTATATATACTGTAGAATTCTACCAGCTATAAATTTATTTTACAGTTCTACGTACTTGCTCAAGAAAGATATAGCTCTCTGTTTATTTTAATTTTTGTCCATTTTCTCCTTCTTTTTTATCTTCTACA
This sequence comes from Hylomyscus alleni, assembly GCA_019843855.1. Taxonomy (NCBI): domain Eukaryota; kingdom Metazoa; phylum Chordata; class Mammalia; order Rodentia; family Muridae; genus Hylomyscus; species Hylomyscus alleni. The sequence continues at coordinate 12,615 of JADRCC010344528.1, read as the reverse complement.
ATTTCTGATAGTTTTGAATTTGGGAATTATAAAAATCATGACCTTGTTTAATAAATTAGGAAGGATACTTTCCTTCTTAAATTTAGACAAAGTCTGTGGATAAATGAAAGAATCTTGTCCTTCAATCTTTAAGTGGAACTACCAGTGATTTTCTTCAAGCCTGGAAAGTCACAAGAGAAGTAGGTATGAGGTGTGACTTCATCACTTTTTTCAATGACTCATTCATGCTGCGCTGACTTTCATTCCATTTCTACCCTTGACTAGAAATTTATTGTTTTGCACATAGTTTCTAGTGCTTTAGATGTGTCCCGTTGAAAGGCAGTTTCAGTTCTGATTCCATTTTTGTCAAAAAGTAAAAGTCCTCTATTATTTATTAATAAGTGCTTCTGTATGTGTAATGGGCCTGTGAGCATACATCGAAATATGTACACAGTTTGAAAGATGAAAGATTGCTTCCTCAAATGATTCCCCTCCCTCCTAGTTTTTCGGACAGTTGGGGACTTTCACTGAATCTGGAGCTCAATGATACAGCCATAAGTACAGACAGTAAGGCCTGGAGATCCTCCTTTTTCTACCTTCCCCTCTCTAAGATTAAGATCACATGAGACCACACTTGACTCTCTATACAGATACTGGGAAAGCAAGTGCAGTTATTCATATGTCAGTGACAGACTCCCTATTCACCTAGCCATATTTCAAGTCTTGGACTTCTTAATGCCTATTCTCAAGTGTTTTTCATATAAAATTTGAATATCTTTAATTTGGTCTTTTGCAAATTTATGGATTTACCCTACTTTAAGAAGTGAACTGTTCATAGTTTTATAGTCTGATATTCATGACTATCACCTGAGTTTCATAATTGCAGCTTTGCTATGTCCTCCTCAAAGGTATCATTGTATAAGGGGTGGTTGTACCACATCAAGTTACCCCTGGATCTATACATGAGAAAGCATATTCTAATCAACTGACATACAATCCCATTCTTGGTGCAGTAAGAGTTCCAATGTAGATGGGGCAGAATTTTATTCTACAAAATGGATCTCTTCTTGTAGCATCTTTGAGATAGTATTCAAATTTGTTTCATTAGCATTACAGAGCAGTTGGACTTGCCTCCATACTTTGATAGGAACTAGAGTTAGAGATAAATATAAACATACAAGATTGCCCAAATTAAATGTGGCAGCACTGGTCAATTTTTTCTTCTTTCCGAAGAGAGGAGTTACAGGAAATCAATGGAGTGGTAGCTTCTAGGGCTGGTGATATAATTAGTACCTTCATTGCTGCTTCATTTGTGGTACCTGTCTGAAGAGGTTAGTTATGTAAATATATATACATTGCTTGCAACTAAAAAGAATGAAGGATATACTTAACCTTGATTGTTACCAAGAGAAGATTTAAAAAGTTAAAATAATTTCACAATTAAGGATAATATGTATATATATAATTAACAATAATTTGCACTTTAATAATGTTTTCATTTATATATAAATACATACAATATGTTAATATTATTTATTATTGTTTTTATTATTTATTTTATTAAAAATATATTGTTCTTTTCAAGTAATATAATCAGATGTTGCCTCATCTTTCTTTTCTCTCTCTTCCTAGTTCCTCCCCACCTACCCTCCAACCTGTATCTAATCCCTTTCTGTTTCCCATTTAAAAGGGGGCAGGTTTATAAGTGATAATACAAATATTAGCATGTATTTTTATTTTAGTTTGTTCATACAGTAGTTTACAGTTTTGATTTATATATGATGACTCAACCCAGCTTCAATGGAATGAAACCCGTGGCCTCATAAAATGAATTGTGCAATATCCCTTCTGTTTTATTTTATTGAATAATTTGATGATTATTGAAATACTTCTTGGAAGAGCTGGTAGGATTCTGTGCCAAAAAATTCTAGTCCTGGGCTCATTTTGGTTGGGATACTTTTTGTGACAGCTTCTATTTCGATAGAGGTTATATATCTGTTTAAGATTTTTGTCTGATCTTAATTTACCTTTGGTAAGTGCCTTGAATTGAGAAAAATATCCATTTCTTTTTGATTTTCTAATTTGGTAGAGTACCCACTTTTGAAGTATGCCTTTACGATTCTCTGAATTTCCTGTTTCTGTTGTTATATTTGAATTTTCATTTCCATTTAGATATTAAACCTGTTCCCCCTCTCTCCTTCTCCCTCTTCTTGTTCCTGTTCCTCTCCCTGTCTCTGTCCTCTCTCTCTTCCCTGTTTTTCTTTCTCTCCCTTACCCTCATCCTCTCCCTCTCTCTCATCTTCTCCCTCTCCCTTTTCTTCTCCTTCTCCCTCTCATTTTCTCTCTCCCTCTCCTTTCCATTTTCCCCAATGCCTTTTGACTAAATGTTGTTCAAGCTTATTGATTTTCTCAAAGAAACAAGTTTTTGATTTGTTTGTTTATTGATTTATTACATTTTTGAATATGTTTTTATTTCTATTTTATTGATTTCATCCCTGAGGCTGATTATTTCTTGCCATCTACTCTTTTAGATATGATTTCTTCTTTTTGATATAGAGCTTTCAAATATTTTATTTAACTGATAGTATGAGATTTCTCCATTTTTTGTGTATGCATTTAGCACAATAACCTCGCATCTTAGAACTGCCTTCATTGTTTCTCACAAGTTTGGGTGTGTTGCATGTTCATTTTCATTTAATACTAGAAATCTTTAGTTTATTTCTTATTTTTTGTCTTGACTCATTTCATTCTGTAGAGAATCGTTCAGTTTCTATGATTTTGAAAGCTTTGTATTGCTTCTGTTGTTGTTGATAACCAGCTCTAATTTGTGGTGGTCAGATAGGATGCAATTTGTTATTTCAATTTTCTTGTATCTATAGGGAGTTGCTTTGTGTGAAAGTATGTGGCCAAATTTGTGGAAAGTTCTAGGAGGTACTATTCTCTTGTGTTTGGGCAAAATGTTCTGTAAATATCTATTAGGGCCTTTTGGTTTATAAAGTCAGTTAACTTGAGCATTTCTATATTTAGTTTTTGTCTTTATAATCTGCCTACTGGTGAAAATGCAGTATTGAAGTCTATTACTATCACTATGTGGGGGTCCATATGTGATTTAAATTTTGGTAGTATTTCTTTTACATTCCTAGAAACACTTGTATTTGGGACATAGAAGTTAAAATTTAAAATGTCATATCAGTGGATTATCCTTTGATGAGTATGTAGTGTCCTTTTCTGTCATTCCTGATTATTTTTAGTTTAATGACTTTTTGGTCAGATATTAAAATTGCTACAATAGCTTTCTTTTTAAGTCCATTTGCTTAGAATTTTTACTCTGAGGTGATGTCTATTCTAGATGTTAAGGTGTGTTTCTTGTATAAAGCAGAAGGATGGAATCTATTTTCTCATTCATCTTTTGGTTCTTTTTGTTTGTTTTGTTTTTGTTTTTTAGTACCACTGATGCTAAAAGATATCATTTAATGATGATTGATGTTTTCTGATATTTGGTTGTTGCTGTTGATGGTATTGCTTTTGTTTGTTTGTGTGTGTGTGTGTGTATGTGCATGTGCGTGCACACGCGTACATGTATTTGCATCTGTGTCCTTTCCTGCTTTTGAATGGGACGGTCTAAGATGATTTGTTCCCTGTGTTTTCTGTTTTCTTGGATGTAGTTAACCACTTTAGGCTAGTTATTATCTTCTAATACCTTCTGTAGGGCTGGATTTGAAGATAATTATTCCTTAAATTACGTTTCTTCATGGAGTGGGATATTTTATCCATGTATAGTAACTGAAAGTTTTACAGTGTAAAGCAGTACTTGCAGACATCCGTGTTCTATCAGAGTCCACATCACATCTGTCCATGGTCCTGTGGCTTTTAGCTTCACCACTGAAAATCAGGTGGAAGGCTTGCCTTTATGTGTTGCTTGCTCTGTTTCTCTTGCAATCTTTGATATTCTTGCATTCTTCTGTGCTTTTTGTATTCTGATTAGTATGTTCCAAAAAGGTTTTCTTTTCTGACATGGCCTACTCAGTGCTCTGTATGCCACTTGTACTTTGAAAGACATCTCCATTTTTAGGTTAGGAAAATTTTTGTCTATGACCTTTTAAAAATATTTTTTTGTGTGTCTTTGACATGGTTTTCTTCTTTTTCCTTGTTCCTATTATTCTCAGATTTGCTGTCTTCATGGTTTTCCATATTTCCTAAATGTTTTGTTTTAGGCCTGGAGGTTTTTGTTTGTTTTTAGATTTTGTTTTTGACTGATGTACTTATTTCTTCTATTGTATCTTCAATGTGGGGGATTTTGTTTTCCATCACTTGTGTTCTGTTGGTGCAGTTTGCCTTTTTCATTCATTGTTGAATCAACTTGCCTCCTTCTTTGTATTTGTTCTCTGTACTTACTCCCCTGACTGCATTCCATTCCTTTGGTGTGTAGCTTTGACCCCAATGTTACTGTTTTTCACTTTCACTGAGGTCTTACACACAACACTTGTTTAAATTATATTCCATCATGAGTCCCTGAGTTCCTGATATCGATCATATGTCTTCTGTTATCTTATAATTTATAGTTAAGTTACTTAAATATGAAACATTCACATTTCTACTACATTTAATGACAAACCACAAATTGGTATTCTGATTTCTTGCTCATTCTTCACAGGACATTGTCTTAGTCAGGGTTTCTATTCCTGCACAAAACATCATGACCAAGAAGCAAGCTGCGGAGGAAAGGGTTTATTCAGCTTACTAACACATTGCTGTTGATCACCAGAGGAAGTCAGGACTGGAACTCAAGCAGGTCAGGAAGCAGGAGCTGATGCAGAGGCCATGGAGGGATGTTCCTTACTGGCTTGCTTCCTCTGGCTTGCTCAGCCTGCTGTCTTATAAAACCCAAGACTTCCAGCCCAGGGATGGCACCACCTATAAGGGGCCCAACCCCCTTGATCACTAATTGAGAAAATGCCCCACAGCTGGATCTCATGGAGACACTTCCTCAACTGAAGCTCCCTTCTCTGTGATAACTCCAGCCTGTGTCAAGTTGGCACACAAAACCAGCCAGTACAGACATCTTCCCTGCCTAAACAAAACAAGCACCAAACAAGACAGGAAAAAAAAGCAAACCAAAAACAAACAAACAAAATACAAACAAACAAGCAAACATGCAAACAAAAAACATATATTATTATCACTTTACTTTCTCTACCTTCTGATACTACTAAGAACTGTTTTCTTGATTTCTTTGAAGCTTTCTTTGTAGTCTTCCTCTTTCTTGACTTCCAACATTACCTGCCTACATTCTTCTCCATTTCTCCTTCTTTCTTTATTCACTGTCTTTGGACTAGAGAATCATCCCATTGGCTTTAGTTAGGAGCTATATTAGTGATATCTATATAGGTATTTCCCCTATGGTTTGGAATCTCAGTTTCTTCATTTCACCTAACTACTGATCATCTTTTCCTACCATATTTATAATGCAGTAACAACCAATACTTTGTTTCCTCTATTCAGCTGTTGAGCAAATAAATAGTTGCGGAAGTATACTGAAAGACTCCTGCCTGTGTCTCAGTGATTAAATGCACCATACACTTGGTGAGTCACTAGGGGATATTCTGAATGATTCCAGGATATTATTAGTGTTTTCAACCACCACTGACACTGCCTGCCCATGCTCCATCTCGGCCTATACTGATTTCCTTAGACTTTATTAACAGAGAACTTTGACAACCCTGTTAGTTGCTTTAATTTGTTGTTAACCATTCTGCCTTATCATCCTGTGGAGATTGAAATTTGGCCAACATTCACTTCTGAATAAGTCAATTTCATTAATCTATTTTCCTTATTTCAGTAATCCATTTTTCTGATTTCAGTAACCCACTTTCCCAAGATAGAGGGGTAAACTTCTCAGTCCATAATAGAAATTAGTATATATGCTTAGTTCTTATAAAATCTGCACCTCTGTTGGCTTATTTATTCAATAAACAGACAATTTAACTATTTTAATGAAATGTGCATATCCATTCAGTAAATGAATTCTGAGAATCAACTACATTTTAGGTATATAATGCTAAGAAATATACTCCTGAAAAATTCTTAATCATTAGAAATTCAGGCTGAAGTGGTGTATGCAAATAGAAACAAGAGTTGGTAATAGGGTTGCAGTTGTAGGCTATTTTTCCTAGGCTTGTCAGTTTGGGTTATTTTAAAATAGTCAGGATGCAGACAGAGAACATAGGAATTAACAGCTTTTAGCTGTTTTCAGTGAAAGGAGATGCCAGACAAAGTTAAGGCATTGCAAAGTCTCTGTGTGAAATCTGTCTGATGTGTTCAAGGAAACGGATGGCAAGCAATGTGTCAGGTGTGCTCAGCTGGGGATTTAAGGGAAGCAATAACAGGAGAGAATATTGTTATTACGTTAGAATTTACTGTCTAATACAAAATAGATATTAGAGGGGCAATGGTGTAGATAAAGACACTATGTAAAATATAAAATCATAAATTTTGCTTCTAATATTGTCATATCTTAGGTGAAACAAATCCTCATACCATATTTCAAGTTATATACAATTTTTATGCAATCTTGCTTCCTATGTCTGTTGTATACACACCTGTTAGCCTATTTCCTTTCTCATTGTATACTACTGTTCAAAGTTTTTATTTGATATATTTTGTTCTCTCCATTGTCATGATAAATGGTTATTTTTAAAGTATGTTTTGAAGAATAAATTCCTGTAGATATACCCCAAGCAAACAAACAAAAAGATGGATGAAATGAGAGTAGAGGCTTTGAGATCAACAGGATTGTGTTGTATTCCCACAGTGAGCCAGAATAGTTATGAGGTAGTAGGCTAAGAAAAAAATTAAGATGAAATGTTCATGGGCTAGCACAGTAAGTACATTTGAAATAGTGTTTTGTCCTATGTATAATTTATTTCTTTGCATATTTAAGCCATTTTTGATTGCCAACTAAAATTTCACACAATGTTACCATTTATCTTAATTAGAATTTTAAGTTTTTCTACACATTTTTCTTTCCCTTAATTTGAAATCCTACCAACTCTTGGCTCATTCGACTGTACAAATACCTTGTGTCTAACCACCTTTCTTTTATGAATATGTGTTCCAAAAATATATTACATTACTTAAGAAATTATTCTTGTTTTCTATATTTTTACTGAAAATTTAATTTCCTCTAAAAAATCTCCATCTACTGAAATATGAAAAAACTATCTTGTCTTCCATTAGGAAAGATCAACTTTTATAGGACTTCTCCAAGATTCCCTTTCCATATCATGGTCTTCTGCAACCTTCTATTAAGTCTTCATTGATTTTTACTTTCACTAGTTCATGACACACGATTATTTAATACAGTTATAGACTTAATCTTCTTCTGTTTGGCCCAATTAGGAATCAATGATCAGCAATAAGACTCAGTGCTCTGATTATTTTCTGTTCTGATTTTATTTTGATTGAGAAAATATTTATTCTGATATTTATTCTATTGGAGTCTAAACAAATAAGAAGCACCTACTCTAATGTAGATAGGTGATAGAGTCATGCATGAAGAACATATAGATTATGTTCTACGGAAGGTTTAGTTCTATCAGGAAAAGAGAGACAAAAGATATACACATACACACACACACACATATATATATATGATATGTATGATATGGGTAGATCAATATCTATGCTATATATCCTTTATTCTTATATATGATATAAATGATCTCAATATATCTATCAATATCTACTAATATCTGTTTATTATCTATCAATATATACACATTGATATATATATATATATATGTATGTACATCTATATATGTTGATATATATACACACATATATATTTCTAGGACTTGTCACACAAACATATCAGTGTAAAGTAATGGGAAAAAAGATATGTCTATTTTTATAGTGTATGATCAAGAAAGTTCCAGAAAGAGAATATTAAGTTAATGATATAGTTATTTGATGAAAATGTTCTCCTAGGTACAGATACAACCCCTATATCCATATATATCCATATATATAGGATATATTTATCCTGAGGAAAAATATACTCAGCATTTATGAGTATGAGAACAGATGTTAATGAGATCAGAAGACAAAGAGCCAAAAGGAAAATAAATAGACAAAGTAATATCATTGTCTCTAATGTTGTGTTTCTTCTTTTAACTGTTCAATAGTTCATTGTTTTTCCTCTTCTTGTTTTACTGTAGCTAATTCTCATCAAATACATTCATAAGCATCACCATTTTGTTCAGTGATAATTATTTGTCTCATATCGGTCATCTGTCAAGTGTTCCAAAATTAATGTGACAACACTTATCTTCAACAAATGTACAGTTAATTTAAATTACAATAAATCTATAAAATATATAGAATAGCCTTCATGTGTTTTCATGTTTACCTACATTTTTTTCAACCTTTGCTCTGAAGGAAAAATGAAAATAAGAAAAAAAAAAAAAGGAGAAACTAGCATTCGTATTTGAACTGTTCTTACTACAGCCTCCAGTAAGACTGAAACTAATCATCACTAAATCTAAGAATTACACCTTTGTGTATCAACTTAGTACCCAAGTACATCACATCACAGGCAGCACTCAATCTTGATACTTAATATAGACTTATGTTACAATATAATGTTTAACACATGCCCACATGAGACATGCAAATTCTGGAGATAGCTTTCAAAGTAAAATTTAGGATTCAAAATTGAAAACTGACACAGAAAAACTAAGGGAAGCATAATAGTGTCGTAGAAGTGTCTTATTTGTTTGTTTACAGCCTAAATGCTGCTCCCCTTCCTGGGGTCCTTTATTCACAGAATCCCTTCCCTCATTCACCTCTCCTTCTCCTCGGAGAAGGTGCACATCCTGAGTGTCTGCCCACTCTGGCCCCTCAAATTGTTGCAGGATTGAAAGCATCCTCCCCCAATGAGGTCACACAAGACAGCTATAGAGAAAGAGCTGCACATCTGCTACTTATGTGCCTGGGGTCATTGGTCCAGCCTGTGTAAGCTTTGTTGTTGTCTTAGTCTCTGATAGCTCCCAGGGGCTCAGGTTAGTTGACACTATTGGTTTTCCAGTAGAGTTCCCTATACACTTCATGGCCGTCAATCCTTCTCCCAACTCTTCTATAAAAGTCCCTGACTCTGTCCAAAGTTTGGCTCTGGGTATCTGCATCTGTTCCAGTCATCTGCTGGGAAAGCCTCTTAGAGGACAGGACTTCCTATGAGTGATGTCTCATTTGTTTCAACGAGATTTGATTTGCTCTTTGTACAGTCTAGCATCTCAAGACTTACAGAACTAATCATTGTGCATTTCAGAATGAATCACACTTGCTTAACAATGCCTTACCATTTTGACAATAATTTCAATGGCTGTTTTCTTTAAACTATTAACAATTCATTCATTTAATTTCTTAGTATATTGATCTCCCTTTCTTTTCTTAATTTTTCTTCTTCAGTTGGCTAGAAACATTATTGCTTTCAAATGCTCTATGAATTTATGTTCAGCTTGAAAATTTCCACAATAGTAAGATGTAAAGAAAACTGTATTCTTAATTTTCTGAAGGTATAAAAAGATTACACAGTCATCTCAAACAATATGTGAGAGATATTTTCAATATAACATTATCTTTATAAACCGTTGCTTAGTAATATAAAGACTAATTTAAAATAATTTTTTATTGAAACAATTGTTATGCTTTCTAAAACCATTATTTGAATGGATGAGCATTTAATCAGGCAATATTTAAATTTTATCTTAATAATGCTAATAGTAATTTTATAATATTCATAACAAGATGAACAGTTAACTAATAAAATATAGAACTAATATTTTACAAGGGCTCTAGTAACGTTAAGAATCATATTCTTTTTTCTGGCATCAATACTACCAATGCTCAGAAATTTCTTACTGGTGGAATAATTCTGTGTTATATAGTAATGGTGAATCCTCTCATTGGATATGTTTAAATTTAGTCTTTGACAGTTATACACATTTCTATAACATACTTCATCATAGAAAACCCTACTAGCTTATTACCTCCTGATTCTGATGAATGCCTTCTTCTCAAGTTCTTCTACTTTTTTGTCTTTTTCTTTTTGTGAGATGATGAGTTTAATTGTGGGGACATTCATTAACATGAATTTGGGTTGGCATTTGCAAAACTGCAGATTTTATGAATAGATGCTGTCCTACTCAGACCTCTATTATGTTCATGGTAGAAATTTATAGATAACCAAGGTAATATAAACATTGTGATAATATAATAGATCAGGGTTGAAAATATTGATAAACCCTTGAAATTCATAAAACACAGAGGTGGTTAAAATGTACAAATGTCTGTGGATAATAAGACTATTTGTGCATACTTGCTTATATCTGAATTGTATCCACAAACATTTCCTCACTCTATCAATTGAGATAGTCTAAAGGGAATAAAACATCAGTGTTAATTACCCCAGCTGGTACAGAGAGTTTTGATTCTCTTAGGAAAGTTTAACAACAACATTTTTTCCTTTTTTTTTTTTTGATATTTGCTGTTATACTTCATTGAATTCATAGATTTTGTTTGTTTGTTTGTTTTTGTTTTTTGGAGAAAGGGTTTCTCCGTGTAGTCCTGACTGTCCTGGAACTCATTCTGTAGACCAGGCTGGCCTTGAACTCAGAAATCCTCCTGCCTCTGCCTCCAAGGTGCTGGTATTAAAGTTGTGCATCACCACCGCCTGGCAATTCATAGATGTTTGAGTGATGGATATGAAGTCCCAACTGTAAGTGGTATTGGTTTGTTACCCAAAGTAAATCTAACACTCCTGAGTCTATTTTAATATAGATTATGAAAATTAGTAAATACACAAGAGACCATGCTTCCATGCTGAATAATTTCAAAAAAATATTGTGGATATGACAATCTTAAGGAGAGGGAGCATGTCACTTGTCTGGCATTGCAGGCTGTGACTAGTAAGTTCCTTCCACAGAGCAAAATGTGATAAGATGTAGACACAAACAGGTTTAATGTTGTTCATCATGCTGAACATGATTTCACCCATGTAGCCAATGTCAATATCTGAAACCACAAATCCAATTGCTAGTACATACCCTTGATAAGATGTGAAAAGTGAGACATTTTTGAACACTGTACTTGTCCAATGATTCTGAAAAACAGTAAGATCAACAAAAGTCAGAAGAGTATGAGAATTACAATATGCTAGAAGATGCTAAGAAAACAAAAATGAAAAAGGTGTCATAAAGTATACTAGGGTTCTAGATATAGTAAATGAGGGGCATTAGGTAAAATAAACTCTTGATAAACTGTGAACTCTGGTTATTTATATCTTATATACATATAATTTATATTTTATAATGATACTTTTGTTTTTGTAAGTTTTCTATTACAACATTTCTAATTTCCCTTCCCCCCTACAATATCTCTATTGAAGCTCATTACTCACCCGCAAATTCATTACATTCCACCTTTGGTAGAAAACTAAGAGCATTGATGACAGCTTATTACATTTTGGGAGTCTCTTGCACAACTCTGACCACAAACTAAAAAGAAGACCTCTCATGTTGGTGTTGGGGCTTTAGTTAGATAGTTATGGCTTCTAGGGAAAGCATTGTCAGTTCATATGAGAAAAAATTTATATTAACTATATATAGTATGTAATTATGTTGTAATTTTATATTAACTATATAGTATGTAATTATTTCGTAATTATGTTGTAATTACATACTATATATATTTAAATGAAATCATATACATCTCTACCTCTATCTCTATCTATCTACATCTATATCTATACAAATAGAGAGAAAGAGAGAGAGGAAAGAGAGAGAATATGTCATAATAATGATGATGTGGGAACAAAAACATCTTTTTTTAAATTAGATATTTTCTTTATTTACATTTCAAATGCTATCCCTTTTTCTGCTTTCCTTTCTGAAAACCCCCTATCCCATTCCTCTGCCCCTGCTCACCAACCCACCCACTCCTGCTTCCCTGTCCTGGCATTCTCCTATACTGGAGCATCCAGCCTTCTCATAACCAAGGGCCTCTCCTCCCACTGATGTCCAACAAGGCTACATATGCAGCTGAAGCCATCGGTCCCTGCATGTGTGTTCTTTGGTTGGTGGTTTAGTCTCTGGGATCTCTGGGAGTACTGGTTGGTTGACATTGTTGTTCCACCTATGGGGTTGCAAACCTCTTCAGCTTCTTTGGTCCTTTCTCTAGCTTCTCTATCTAGGACCCCACATTGAACTATATCAGGCTCCTGTCAGCAAGTACTTGTTGGCATCCACAATTGCGTTTGGATTTGGTGACTATATGCAACATACATCCCCAGGTGGGGCAGTCTCTGGATGTTCTTTCCTTCAGTCCCTGCTCCACATTTTGTCTCTGTATTTCCTTCCATGGGTATTTTGTTCCCTCTTCTAAGAAGGACCTGAGTATTCATACCTTGGTCTTCCTTCTTGAGCTTCATTTGGTCTGTGAATTGCATCTTGGGTATTGTTGAAATGTTAATAAGCTCATTTTCACCCTCAGCTCTTTTCTCTATCTCATCCCAGATCCACTGCTCCTTTATTATCTCCCCAATTCATACCTTCAGATATATATATATATATATATATATAT
>JADRCC010344203.1:0-16320 GCA_019843855.1 Hylomyscus alleni | reverse complement strand
TTTTTTTTTTCTTTATAGTAAGTTGTTGGAACTCATGAAATTGAGACTGTCCAGTTTTCAACACTTAACTAGTTGGATCTGGTATTCTAAGCAATAAAAGCCAATGACAAAAAGTTCTATAAAATCACTATACAATCAAGCATAAAATGATTTGTTACATACATTATTCAAGTACTTTCTCCCTGTCTTTGAACTCATATATTTCAGGAAACATTACAAGACACTGTGTTCTTATGTGAGTGAGAATGAAAATTCTATTGCATCGGAATCCCTGTCCGTGGAAACAATTTCCTTCTTTAGGGAGCATATGTTATTTAAAAAAAAAAAAATACAATCTTACCAAATACTTACAGCAAATGATAGATCATTGACAGTGTTCTAAGAGACACACAAAAGTAATGCAATTCAATATTTAGGAGGAAGGGGCCACATTGGACTAGAGTAGCAAAAGGTTATCATGCAAGAACTGATTCCACTGAGCAGTCAATTATCACAGTAGCTAGGTGGCCATTTCAGGATGAGGTGAGAGACACTTAGATCCCCATACAAGAGGTACCGCTTCTCACTATAAGGACTTCTTGGACTGTGAGGTATATAAAGGTCAGGGAAGTGATATTCTAGATGACATTGTGGATACACTTAGTTTTTGCTGCCGTAATTATTCTTTATTCTATAAGAGAGAACCAGATAGATTTGTTCAAATGATTAATGGTCTGCATACTAGAAATAATTAACTTGCTTTTGCAGTATGAATGATTTGGGACAGGGCAAAATTTTAAGTTAAAGGCTACTAAATGAGGCCATGCCATGACCTTCTTACCCACAAAAGCATAAATAGAAGCATTTCTCAGTGGGAGGGTGGACCAGTGAGAAGTGGGAGGCAAGTGTAATTGGGGTACATTGTATAAAGTTCATGATAATTAATAAAAATGTTATTTTTGAAAAAAAATTTAGGGTATAGAAGCTAAAATGATATGACAGCTAATCAAGTAGAGGTAAAAAAGAGAATAAAAAAGAGAATTTTGAAAGCAGAGATCAGGAAAGAGATTAGTAGGAAAAGCAACAGAACCCCGAGAAATCTGCCTGTGAGAAATTGAAAGGAAATTACTAAAAGAAAAAAAAAAAGAAGTAATATAAAAGTGACTACAAAAACAGCACAGAGATAGGGACTACAAGATGGGGTAAGTCTGGGAAGGTCAGGAATGGAGCATTAAACGTCATTTTGACAATGCATGATTTATTTTGAACTGCAGAACATCTTTGATTATCACATGTGTCACAAACATTTTGAAACAGAGAAAAGAGACTGCTTGTGGTGTCTGTGAGCTCGAGGAGTTCTATTATTCTCAGAACTGCTTGACTGCTCTTGGCCACATGCCTTCTTATTCAAGTCTGCTGAACACTCAACACTGACCTAGTAAATCACTTGTTGCTTTAGTCTTGACTTCCTGCCCTGTGTGACAATGCCTCTTGTGTCTTGGATGGTGCACTTCCATCATCTCATTCATTTCATCATTATTGCAGCCAGATCAATCTCATCACTACTTTTCTCTGTCTTCAAGACCCACATGAAATGAAACACACAGGATCAGATAAAGCGACCAAGGTTTTTGAAATTCTGTTATTTTTGAACATCTGTCATGACATTTTGCATATATTTTATGTATCTGTGAATTGTAAATGTTGATCTCAAATGTTCCCTCTCATTATCACAAAGATTTACTAACCCAGTGTAGATAAGTCAAAATGCTGCCTTTTGTAGCTATCAAGTGATATTTCAGCCGTGGGATAAGACTGACAATGACCCAATGGGAAATGGAGTGACCTCACCTATCACCATAGGTCTCACTCTGGTCACTCAATTGCTTCTATAGCTATCAGTCCCACTTGAAACACCAACTATTCTCCTGCATAGAAATCAAGTGCCTTAATATTGGTGGCATATGACAGATTGGCTTGTTAGCTGGTAACTAACAATGGAAATTTCCTGAGTGATTATCAGTATAGTTCTAGACTAGTGTTAATTCACAATTCTGGGTAATAACACTAGCCAGTTCCATTAATTGCTTTATACTTACTACATATTATACTTTTAGGATAGATGTGTCTTCACCTTGATGTACATGTTTTTTTTTTTTTTGAATTGTCCTTTTAAAAGAATCTGTGCACGTACTGTAGGTTATGAACTTTGTAAATAGTCCCTCCATAGACATAGACTTGTAATCATAGTCCACAAGCCCTCAACTCTATTTGACTATCCTGCCATAAGTTCCCTTTTATAGGCTCTTACATGTACACTTGAAGGCACAGAGAGAGATAATTCATTCCAGATCGAAGGGTAGACAGTACTCTGTAGATGGGTTGTGAACATATTTACTTTTCTTGTTGTTTTAGTAATTGAAAGGTCAACACTACTAATATGAACGTTTTGTTTCCTGTTTTATACAAAAATGATATGCTATGGGCAAAATAGAAAATGTATTTTACATTAAAATATGCTATGAATATTTTGAAAGATGAAAGGGCACTGAAATACAAGGTTGGAAGAATAATCTCTTTCGAGTTAAACTCATGAATAAGAATTAATTTAATGTTTAATATGGTTTCACTCACTCTGTATTGCATTGTACAGTACAATACATGGCTGACTGCACTTGGCTTTCATTATTCTGTTTTACACTCTGGATTGTAGTTCTTCTATTTACATTTTAAGATTAGAGTTTTCCCACACTTGAAGAAATGGATGGCAATTTAAGACATGCATTCTAAGGGGATTGCCAAAAATTTCTGTGAGTTGTCTTCCATTAAAAGGAAATAATATGTTCATGTTTTCAAGAGAATAAATATGTACCTGTGCTCAGGTACATCAATAAATATGTTATTGGTGCTCAATAAACAATGCAATCCCTTCAGTGGATAAAACAAGGAGTTTTAGAGAATTTCTAAAGACACTTGAACAATTGATTACTTCCTTTTGAACAAAATACTTATTTTATTATTTTATGTGTATAACGTTTGACTGAAAGCAACTATCACATGCATGCTTGGTGCCTATGGAAGTCAAAGAGGGCTTTCCATCCCCTGAGACTAGAGTTATAGACAAGAGTGAGCTAGGAATCGAACCTCCGACCTCTGAAAGAGCAACCAGCTGTTAACTGCTGCATCAACTCTGTAGCCTATTCAATTTTTTAGGCACAAATTTAGATATTATTAATTAAGGTTCATAAATTATGTGTCTTACTTTAAATAAAATTTTAATAAGCATTTTATAATAAAATATTGCAATGTACTCTTCCTAATTACAGCTAAACTTAAAATTTGATTCAACCTATTATAAGTATGTAAGGGTTCCACAACAAATAGATAAACTCAATTGAAGATTATTGCCTACGTCTGCAAAATTGTAACCGCAAAGTAGATTCCCTCAGCAATTGCAGAAAATGAGCTCTGCTGTTCTCCACACTGCAGATCGTAAAGTTCTTTCGTCTAGCTTCCCCCTTTACTAATATCGATCATTTTCTTGCCATACCAATTGGAAGACTTTTCACATATGTTTTCCTCACCTTCTAAAATTACTAAAATTTTTATTTTAATCATTTTAAAATAAGTTAACAAATTCTATTTGCAATCATAGGAATGGAAAATGTACTTCAGGATCTCATTTTATTAGAATGCAAACCAGATAGATGATTAAATATGTTTACTTTTTTTTCATGCCATCTGCTGAGTAACATTGTGTGGGATGCCTGAGTATTTATATGTTTTGGTTAGCAAGAGAGAACTTTTCAATGTGCCCTTAAATATGATTCTATGAAAGTGATTAATATAGAAAAAACTTCAAAACACATCACCATGGAATTGATATTTTGAGGTCACTTTCTATATTATTACAGAATATGTGATGATGGAATTTATGATTGATCACATTTGTCTACTTTTTCATTTTTTTGGAAATATTTTTGAAGGTTAATTATGATGATATTCTCAATGATTCTGTTTTTGGTGAAATATTTTTTATCTTCTAGTCACCTAGGGCAAAATATTTATTCATATTTATACTTCATAATATAACTGAAAAATCGCTCAGACAAAAATGTGGGAATTCAACTCTGCCAGTCTCTTGTTAGCCTGTTAAAACATTCTTCTTTCCTTTTTAAAAGTTGCTTTCTCACACTTTTCAAGCTTTGCATTTCAAAGTATTATGTGATGCCTTCTATTATCTAATCACGAAACGTCTGTATAAACACACAGGAAAATTATAAGGCACTAAAAAAGGGAAGCACAGGAGAGAACTGCGCACATCTACACATTAAACAAATCTTGACCT
The DNA here is from genome assembly GCA_019843855.1 of Hylomyscus alleni. Classification (NCBI taxonomy): domain Eukaryota; kingdom Metazoa; phylum Chordata; class Mammalia; order Rodentia; family Muridae; genus Hylomyscus; species Hylomyscus alleni. The sequence continues at coordinate 11,993 of JADRCC010344203.1, read as the reverse complement.
TCCCTCCAAATAGCGTTTGTACCAAAGGGACTCAATGAGATGTCCAATGTCCGTTAGCGCTCTGGGTATGTTAAACCTTCACACGTTTACTTCCAGATGAAAAATGTATGAGAAAGGCAGGTATGATGATGTCCACATGCAGTCTCAGCACTGGGCAATCTGAAGGAGAGGAGCCATGCCATCTAAGGCCACCAGGACTGTAGACTTTTCTAGCATCTCTTTAGGAGCATAGTTCGACCCACTCGCAGAAAACCAAATCTAAAAATCAGTTCACCTGAAATACCTTGAAACTATTTCGCAGTTTCTAACAATGTGGGTACCAGGCAGGATCAGCATTTCCCAAGCTGTTGAGCAATCTGAGCCCTCAAATCCAAACACTCAACATGGAGTTGCCAGATTTTACTGTGAATCGATAATCCAGCACACACTTTAGGAAATTTGCTTCTAACTTAAAGACAGCCAGAAGTAATGAATTATATCACTTAATAGTTTTCTAAGAGACAAATAAAAAATTACATTTAAATACTCTGAAATGGGGCAGGGCCTAGAGTCTATCTCAAGAGGGAAGAATGTATACTCCTCTTGCAAAGAACCCAAGCTGGCTCTCAGCATCCATATCACAGAACTCATCACTGGCTGTAACTTTAGTTGTAGGTATTCCAACATTCTTTGGTAATCCAACATTCTTTTTTTTCTTTTTTTTTTTAATTCTATGGGCACCTGCCTTCATGCCCGAGCATGTGTGTGCACATGCACACACAGACACACACCTCACACCTATACACACACATACAAATCAATAAAAATAAATCATTAAAAATGACATAAAATTACAAAGTCCATTTTAGTGATGAGATTAAAACGGTTATATATACTGTAACTGTTCATTCTATACTAGTGTAGACTCGAAATAACAGATATAATCATAAAAGACCTTATCATCACTCATGAACACATCCTGCAGGTATTGGAATATCTGTAAGTATTGAGAAATGTTCTGCTGTTTATGGAACGAAGTGCTTGTGCTTTAAACCCAGTTCTCAGTAAGCTGGTAAAGTATGTTGATGGCCTTTCACACTAATGACGCACGGAGTCTTCTTTGATGTTGCATACCTGCTTATCCTGTTAACTTGTTATTAGTTATACATATTGATTATGTTAATATCCTGTGCCCCCAAAGATTTCCAGAAAGCAAAGCGATTATATGTATTTAAAGTGAGAGTCTAGAGATTCTGTGTTTATTAACTTATTGTCAGTATATAGCGACACTATCCATTGTTTGACCTCTTCACTCCTTTACTATGAAAGTTGCTATCATAAGACTTATTAATAGTGGAAAAAAGATGAAGAGAGGATATTGTTGGAATTAATAAAAATGGAAATCAATGCCTAAAAGAAAGTAGCAGAGAGGAAGTAAAACAAAAAGGTTCTAAGAAAGGAACACATGATGAACTCAATTTAGTAAACATGGAATGTCTAAAGATTTTGCTAAAAATCTCAGTGGCGACCTCACGAACCTGCAGCTTTTCCCTATTCCTTCCTGGCTTGGTGATAAATTGTTCTTCTTTTGATTTGGAGCGTTTGGCTGTATTTCATTAGAAATGCAATACTTATGTTGTGAAATACCACTAGACTTCAGAGCACAAAAGTAGATGATTTGGGAGCCTCTGAAGTGAGCCTAGGAGCCTTGCTGCTCAGCCATGGTGTGCCATGCTCAGCATCAGTGCCCCAAACCACTGTCTGTTCATTACAAAGCAGAGGCTAGGATGGGCATGGGGAATTACCCTTAGATGTCGGAAAAGGCGATCTAGAAAACATGAGACCCTTCAGGCATGGAGTGCTTGTGCTTTATGTTTCCCTAGTCAGTGCTATTTCTTCAGCCTATGGAGGAAAATGCCAAGGGAAACTAAAACTTCAGCATACTCACATACTGGCCAGGGTCCGTGTGGTACACACAGATGAGAGCCCATGAAGAGAAACCATCCATTCACATCGCACAGATCCTTGATTCAGGTCCACCATGAGGGAGTCACAACCCATTTAGGATATCAGCACAATTACCGTCCACCTCCATCAACTGAACGCAGAGGGTGGAAAGGGAATCATTAGGGTGCGAAAAATCAATTCTGGGCATCTGTCTGCATGCAGACCTCAGGCCAAAACAGATTGAGTAGTGAAAAGCAGACAAAAGGGAAATCCGGGATTTCATTGCACAGCTCCTATTATGTGACTAATGAACCTTTCATTTTAAATCAGTGTGTTTTACAGCTGCACCTCATCATTGTTGCTGAGACCTAAAATTATGATGTGTGGCAGAAGTTGCAGATGAGGTGAGGCGTGATGGATTGTCATTGTCAAATTATTAATAGAAAAGTTCATTTTCTATTAGGATTATAAAATATGATATTTTATTCACAGCTCCCTTTTGAACTCTGCCTCCAGCTGCCAAAATCAACTATACTGTTCAATGACACACAACTTTGACAAAAGTAGGTTATTTGACAGACTCACTATGAAACTTTTTGACTCTCGGTTTTGTTTGTAGGAAGCGTTACACAAATATTTTTGTTCATATTGTTGTGTTTATTTTTGAGAGAGGGTTTCACTATGTACCCTTGACTAGCCTAGAATTCCATATGTAGATCATGATGGCCTCAAAATTATAGGAGATATGCCTGCATCTTCCTCTTGAGTGCCGGGATTAAAGACATGCACCACCATGTCTGGCTATAAATATTATTTTTAATGATGTGAAAATGTGATCAAACTCTTGTTGATAGTTACATAAAGAAGATTCAATTAAGAGAGATTTAATTCTGTGGAGACTGGAAAAAATTACTCTCTGAGTACTGTTCACTATCTTATAAAATGTACATACTGTAAAATTCATAACATTAATTAGCAAACTCTTATAAATAATATCTTGAGATTCACAAATGGACGCATTTTTCTTTTAAATGGTCTTAGTACATGAACATGGATCTTATAACTTGAACCAATTTATAAATCTAATTCTACTAGTATTGCTAATTGTAAACTTCTGGGAAAGCAAGTCAAATCTAATGCTACCATTATTGCTAATTGTAAAGTTCAGGGAAAGCAAGTTCCGCTCACAATATTTATACAGTGGCAAAGTATCCAGGAGTAGTAAGTAGTCCAGTAAGTGTGTCCAGTTTCCATTCGTTTAAATGGGAAAGCTCTCATGACGATTGCCATTTATAAAATAAGACTTTTTCAAATCTATAGCAGATTCTTCTTTATGGGAGAATCTGGAGAGAAGAAAGGGGAGGGAGAAATGGTGTAATTATATTATAATCTCAAAAAATGAGAGAAATAATTTATAAACAAGTAAAACTTAAAACTTAGTCCCAATAAATCACACAAACTTCAATGATAAATTTTAAAAATTAATTTCTTTTTTTATATAACCCTTCTGACATTTTACTTTCTAATCCGGATTCAAAACTAAGGCAAACTTTAACACAGTGAATGACTAGAGCATTTCATAAGAGATGTTTCCATTCTAAAACCAAACAAGTTAAGTTGACATTTAAATTTTAAACAGTAAAAACATTTCAGAAAAAAAAAAACATTTCTGAAGATATTTGTGCAGGTCTCCTCACAGGGAACATAGTCAAGGCTTGAAGAAACTTATTCCTATGTCTTATTTATAGCTGATAGAAATCAAGTTTAAGAACAAAATGTTCATTTCTAACATACTTCTAATTTAAATCCATTTTCAGCAAAATTAGCTACATCTAGAAATTAAAGACTAGGATTTTTTCATTTCTATTGGCTATTTTATTTATTTACATTTCAATAGTTATCTCCCTTCCCAGTTCCTCTTTCACTGGCCTTCTACCCCCTCCTCCCTCCCCCTGGCTCTATGAGGGTGCTGTCCCACCCAACCACCCACTCCTACCTCAGCAGCCTAGCATTCCCCTATCCTGGGTCATCAAGCTTCCACTAGTTTTACCTATTCTGTTTAAACTTCAGTATTTGGAAGATTAAATGATGTAAAATCACCACCTTTTTTTTTACAAGAGAGAAAAGGGATCGTACAAAACTGCACTTAAAAACCATTCATCTCCTTATGGTCTTACGTAGGTGTATAAGACTATGATTTCATGTTTCCTAAAGCACCGTTGACAGGTTCAGCAGCTTGCTTTTCCTGCTGTTCCTCTGCTCTCCATTTGGAAGACTTTCTTTGCCATGCATCTTATTGGCATGGATACTAGAATATACACCTTGCACAGATAATTTCTTGCACTGATACCTTCATTACCAAGACCATATTCACTGCCTCCTACCTCTGTTGTCTAGTCTTGCTTCTGCATTTTTTCTTTTACAAATGGACTACCAGAAAGGTTCTCTTAGAGGTTAAAAGATAAAAAGTGGTCAGTCCGTCTCCTTAGTTTGGTTTGGGAGGAACGTCTCAGGGTCACTGTTGATGACCATCTTCAGTGTCCATTATCAGGCTGGGATTTTACTCTTGTATGCATTTGTATACAATTGTCTTGATTTTATATACTGGTGTAGGCATTCAGGTATTTATGATAGTTTAGCTAAAACAATTATTTTTCTAAAATGTAAAAAGTTTTCATTTTAAAGATCAATATTATTAAATGTTTCTAAGAAGTTAAAGACTTTTTACTCAGAATAAAGCATATGCTTATCTTACATATTAAATATATTATATGTTTTACATACTGGTATATATCATGTGTGCATTTATTGTGCAAAAAGTTTTGCCTTGGTTTTGGATCACAATATCATTCTCTATAACTAGCTTTACATCCTTTAGTCAGTATAAAGCTGCTGTCAATCCCAGAATAGATCAGAGGAAAAACTGTTTGGAAATGAGACATTCTAACATTGGTATTGCTCATGGTCTACTTGGCTACAAGAAGGCTATGCTATATTGAACTTAGTACTAGAAATTGTCATATTATGACTTCAGTGTTGTATTCAACTTCCTTATAATGTCACCTCTTATTAAATGGCACTTCCAGTCTTCCACATATTTGGACAAACAGGCTCTCTGTACATCACACATGTTACTTTTAATCCCTTTACAAGCCGTTTGGGCTCAATATTTAATCATATCTCAGCCTGTAGATCACTGCCGACTGTATTTCCTTTCATTATTATGTAGAACTGTGATCTTCTTCTGTCAGAGTTTTGCTGTCACTTTGTAATTGTTCTTGATTGTATCTTTGTTAAATTGAGAAGCCATTCACAGTGCATCAGCTAGAGTGCACAAAACCCTCCAGTACGTTTTCTCACTCAAAACCAGACATCTCTACAGTGACCTCCAATGTCTCTATGGTCTGAATCAATTACTTTCTCTCTAATCCAACTTTGTATTAATCTTGCTTTTTTTTTCAATCTCATGGATGAATTGATTCACTCATGAGTGAAGCACAAAAGTCCTACTTACTCTTCAGAATATTGTTGTTCTGAAACAATTGAACATTGTGCTTAGCATCATTATATGTATGCTCTTGTGAAATTCTCTCAGTAATGTAGCACACAGGTAGCTTCTTTTTTTTCTACTAGACATCCTCATACACTTTGAGTATAACTGTAAATAAAACTAATATTAATCAACCCACCAAAAGATTTTTTAACTTTTATTGTATTATGATGAGAAAAGTTACATGATTTCAATTTATCTGAATTTGTTAACATTTAAAAACATATTTTAAGTAAATAGAATTGCATCACATTCTTGTTTCCCTTTTGTACCCCAACTCCTCCCAGAGACCCCCCTTCAATACCTACAATATCTTTTTTGTCATATTCTTTAAAATTTATAAAATATTATAACAATAGAAATGAGTATTATAAAAGTTGTTTGATATAAAACAACAATCAATTTAACAGTGTTATGTAGATGCTTGTCTACAGCAATACTGAAAATACATACATTTTTCTCAATATAAATTTTAAATAACTCCAAACATATTAACTGTATATTTCAAAATAATACATCACTACTAGTATTTTCTTAAATGAACATAAATATATAAAGTCTTTTTGTTTGTTTGTTTTGTATTTAGTAGAGCTTAAAATCTTGACTCTTACTGTGGTACAAGCCCAAAATAAGAACAATTTTTAGACATTGGATTTCATTGTAATAAGGCTGTACTTCAGTGATCCTCATGTCACCAAAACATTTTACCTCCATCATAGCTAAGCTGAGAGTTGACAGTTCTGCTGTACCAAGGAATGAATTGTAGGCATGATTTTTGGATACAGACTTCCTGCTATGGTCAAAGCTATTTGACTTGAGTGAGTGAATTTGTTCACAGCCCACAGAGAACAGGTCATATTCATTTAAGAAATGCTGTGTGTATTAAGATGGTCTATCCATGAAGTCATTCACTAACTCTTTCAATGAACAATGGTTCTGCACAGACGTTAGGTGAGGGTAAGAATCTGGTTCATTAGCTGTGATAATTTGGAAAAGCATTAATCTCAGAGAAAGAGTAATTTGTAATGTCCTCTTCTTCAAACTTGATACAAGAGTTACTAAAGTCAAGCATAGCATTCAGTCTCACTCTTTGTTGTTCTCTTACAAGCCCCTTCCCAATTTAATTGTCTCCATTTCTTTTGGGTATATAAATACTTTTGAAATATGTAAGCTGTTCTGAAAACCATAGTATAGTGTAAAAACATGAAATAAACAATACAACTAATAGAAAGGCTGAGAGAGGAGAAGCAAAATTTTAAGACTCTTATGTTGTACACAGCAAGACACTGTCATGAAAAAACAAGCTGAAAGTATATATGGATTGTACAGTATTGGACCTATTTCTCCAGTTTACAAATTAGAGATGACAATCAACAAATTTCTAATTCCTCAGATTTTGAATTCCAATCAATTAGGATATGTTGGCAATATTAATTTTCATATTAAGATATTAAGAAAAAGTAATTGTTCCTTCCTGTTGTTTTTATTGTAAGAGGTGGAATTAGGTTTGTGTGGATTTGTTGAAAGATTACTTTCTTACTTCTTCTAGGGTGTAGTTTATCTCCTTATGTTGATGTTTTCCATCTATTATTCTTTGTAGGGCTGGATTTGTGGAAAGCTATTGTGTAAATTTCATTTTGTCATGGAATATCTTGTTTTTTCCATCTATGGTAATTGAGAGTTTTGCTGGGTATAGTAGCCTGGGCTGGCATTTGTGTTCTCTTAGGATCTGTATGACATCTGCCCAGGATCTTCTAGCTTTCATAGTCTCTGGTGAGAGTCTGGTGTAATTCTGATAGGCCTGCCTTTATATGTTACTTGACCTTTTGCCCTTGCTGCTTTTAAAATTCTTTGTTTAGTGCATTTGGTGTTTTTGTTATTATGTGAAGGGAGGAATTTATTTTCTGTTCCAGTCTATTTGGAGTTCTGTAGGCTTCTTATATGTTCTTGGGCATCTCTTTCTTTAGGTTAGGGAAGTTTTCTTCTATAATTTTGTTGAAGATATTTACTGGGCCATTACATTGGGAATCTTCACTCTCTTCTATACCTATTATCCTTAGGTTTGGTCTTCTCATTGTGTCCTGGATTTCCTGGATGTTTTGGGTTAGGAGCTTCTTGCTTCTTTGAGTGTTGTGTCAATATTTTCTATGGTGTCTTCTGCCCCTGAGATTCTCTCTTCTATATCTTGTATTCTGTTGGTGATGTTTGCATCTATGACTCCTGATTTCTTTCCTAGGTTTTGTATCTCCAGGGTTGTCCCTCTTTCTGATTTCTTTATTGTTTCTATTTCCATTTTTAGATTCTGTATGGTTTTGCTCATTTCCTTCACCTGTTTGATTGTGTTTTCCTGTAGTTCTTTGAGGGATTTTTGTGTTTCCTCTTTAAGAGCTTCTAACTCTTTACCTGTGTTCTCCTGTATTTCTTTGAGGATGCTATTTATGTCTTTCTTAAGGTCCTGTATCATCATCATGATAAGTGATTTTATATCTGAATCTTGCTTTTCCAGTGAGATGGTGTGTCCAGGACTTGCTATGATGGGAGTATTGGGTGATGATGATGTCAAGTAACCTTGGTTTGTGTTACTTATATTCTTATGCTTGCCTCCTGCCATCTGTTTACCTCTCTCTAGTGCTACCTGCCCTTGCTAAATCTGACTGGAGCCTGTCCTTCCTGTAATCCTGGTTGTGTCAGAACTCCTTAGAGTCAAGCTTTCTCTGTGATCCTGTGATTCTGGGATCCTGTGACCCTGGGCTTGTTAGAGCACCTGGGAGTGGAGCTTCCTCTGGGTGTTGTGGGACTGGCTACAGAGCTTCTGCCCAAGGTCTTCTCAGGGTACCTGCTGGCCCAGACAGACCAGAAGGAAGCTGAGTCACTGGCTTGGCGGAATTGCTCCAACCAAAAGATTTTTAAAAGTGACATGTATTTTCTTTGTCTACTTTCTTTTTCTAAGTATTTAATACACAACATACTTTTAATCAATTTACTATCATCTTCTTATAATGTGAGCTAATCATTTCGGTGGAGTTTATAGGGTAGCTGTTATATAATAAGTAGTCAGTTAAAACTTGATGAAAGAAAGTACTAGGTTATATCAAGAAGAGAGTTTATTTTGCTACATAAGTAAATATTGTGAAGTACATACCAGTAATCTCAGCATTCAGGGAGGCTGAGGAGTTATGGCTGCTATTAGTATAGCACCAACCTGGTCTACATAGTGAGTTCAAGCTAACGTAGGCTACATGGCAAGAATTTTAAAAATTTTTAAAAAACAAAAGCTCAAAATAATGGGAAGTAGAAATGAGAGGAGGCGGGGGGGGGAAAGAGAGAGAGAGAGAGAGAGAGAGAGAGAGAGAGAGAGAGAGAGAGAGAGAGAGAAGACAGAGACAAAGATCACAGAAACAGAGAGAGACAGAGAGAGGGAAGGAAAGAAGGAGAGGGAGGAAGATTGTCTTGATCATATTTTAAAACACAGGAAAGGTAACAAAAGTTGATTAAGACCAGAGGAATGTTGCACACAGCATATCCAAATTCCTAAGAAAACAGACATGACAGCTAGAGAGATTGTCATTACATGTAGATTTGCCGCAACATTTCAGCTCGACAGTGAAAAGTGAGAGATTTTATCTGATGACTATTTAGTCATTAGATTACAAGATATATGCAGATGCTAAGGATAAAGGTCACGAAGGGGAAATGATTTCTGGAAAATGTTGACATTTTCTTGGCAAAGAATGGTTGTGCAAGCTGAGTGGAAGGACAGAATGGGACCTCTCAGGCTGTTGTGACAGATGTATTAAAGTTTGCAATTCTGTGCTGGTTTGGTAGTGCTTATTTGAATACTCAAGGGGTTTCTCAAGAAACCCTAAGCTGATCTCCTGTAATTATGCCAGAGGGATATGATAAAACTATAATGAAGCAAATCAATTTAGTCCTGAGACAAAACAGTGACTGTGTTTATGGGCATGAGATTTAACTTTATTCAATAGGATATGAAGACAAAACAGTTAAGGAGAACAGGAAGATCAACAGAGTCAACTAACCTTAACCCTTGGGGTCTCCCAGAGACTGAACCATCAACTGAAGAATGAGCATGAGCTGGACATTGGACCCCTGGATATGTGTAGCAGATGTGCAGCTTGGTCTTCATGAAGGTCCCCCAAACAACTGTTATCAGGGGCGATTTCTGAATCTGTTGCCAGTCACTGGATCCTGTTCCTTTAACTGGGTTGCCGTGTCTGGTCTCAGTGAGAGAGGATTAGCCTAGTCCTGCAGTGACTTGATGTGCCAGGGTGGAGTGATACTCAGGGTGGGCTTCTCCTTTCTCATAGTAGAAAGGGAGGAGGGATGGGGAGAGAAGCTGTGTGAGTGGGGACTGGAAGGAGGGGGGCTTGATATTGGGATGTAAAGAGAATAAATTAATGAAAAAATATGTTTCTAAAAGATAATTAAAACAAAATAGTAAGGAGAAAGCAGAGCTCATATGTTCAACAAATGTCTACCTGACAACTACCATGTTTACATATGTGTTTGACATATACTAAAGAGACATAGTTGTGCCCTTTGGTTTTAAGGCTATGATGATAGAAAACAATTGGTGTGATTAAAATCAATGTATGGACAGACTTTCTGGAGCAAAGTTTTGAAGGTAAAGATTTAGGATGGAACTATAACTCAGGCATACTTTGTTATATAGGCTATGCTATAGTCGTAGATCTAAGGGATAAAGTAAAGGAATAGACTTGAAAGAGAGAAAAACCACCCAACAGGATTATTACTAGTGACAACAGCCTTAGGATACCAGTTTGTACACGGGAACATCAAAGTCACTTCGATGATGGTCAAGTATCCTTGGAAAAACTTAAAGTGTGAAAATTATTGATGAATGAAAAGGGTAACATTTTTTTTTTTTTAAAAAAAAATACTAACCTTAATTGTTACATTGAATGGTTACAATGGTTTGCATTGAAATTCAAAGTTATAAATTGTTAAATTTTATCTTTATTTAGATTATCTGAATGAAATCAAGGTCAAATCCAGGTGATATATCACTTTTAAGTCTGCTTTAGAGCACTATAAGTCACACTTAAAAACATATATTTACTTTTCATTTGTTTGATATGTATGTAGACTTGGACGTACGTGAGTCTTTGTGTACCACTTGTGTCCAGGTCAAAAGAAGATGTCAGATATTCTGGATTTAGAGTTACAAGCAACTGTGTGGTGGCAAGTGTGGGTACTGTGAACGAAATCAAAGTCCTCTAGAAGAGCAATAAGCACTCTTAAGAGATGAGACAACTCTCCATCCCCTCTAGAAAGTCTCTCTCTTTATAGTGAGTCCATCATTCTTTAAAGGGAGATGTATGCTGTGTGAAGATCTCTTATCAGTTAATTCTTTGGTCAATTTCTTATCCCAGTTAAATAATTCAGTAGTTTACTACTATATAAGGATCTATTGATTAAAGCAATTTAGCTACAGATGAATGGCTAAAGAAAACACACTTTATCACACTTGTGTTTGTCAACACAAACTGGGATATATTACTTGCTAGTCCCATAGAATATTTAAAAAGCTATAAATTATGTCATGATTCAATCTCCAAATATTTTAAAGAACAGTTGGGTTTTCATTATGAGAATCATATTATTCCTAATATGAGAACAATAGCTCAATTTGTATGTGAATTGACATACACTGTCTGGGGTGTTTGTGTGTGTATGGGGGGGGGAGAAGGGGGAGGGGGAGGGCGAGGGAGAGAGAGAGGAGTATGTAGGTAACTGTTTACATAGATGGTTTGATTTGTTTTTGAGAATAGGAAGAACATGATTTTCCAGGGCCACTGATGAGTTCTAAGTTACCAATGCTCAAAACTCAGGGACTGGTGAGAAGAAATATAAAACAGGACATCAAGCCTTAGGGAACCTGGTTGTGTGCTGGACCCCAGGCTGGGATTGACCGTTATGGTTGTTTACCTATCACAGATGGCAAGTTTTCAGTACTACCCTGATATGTACATGATATAATTTCTTGTTTATCCATTCATGATTATCTATTTGTGCTTGATTAAGGGGATGGACAAACAGGATTCTGGGATCTGAAACAGTCAGAGGCATTAGGAGAGGAGAAAGAATCAGACGATTCCCACACCATCGGGTATATGTAAACCATCGATGCCAATGATGATGCTAACAAAAAATTCAGCAACAGAATTTAAAAAGCATGAGATACGATTAAAAAAATTATATGAAATGAATGCTTGCTTTCCATAATGTAATCAATAAGTATTTGGTCCTTCATTGGTAGGTTACCATGTTCTGATGAGTGTTTCTGGTTCTAGAATCTTAATCATTACTTTACTACCCAAGGATACAGGATTTCTTTATGGGTTTTATATTTATTCATTCATTTATTTATTTTTTCTTTACTATTTTAATGAAAATGTTGCTCTTTTTCATATAATTATAGGGACAAAAAATTTATATGACTCCATATATATATTTTTTTTCTTTTTTTTTTTTT